>JAIPRM010009527.1:0-14682 GCA_025469315.1 Stegophylla sp. TES_Ste_2020 | reverse complement strand
TTCGACCGACTATAAGACGAGTAAAGTGTGCGAAAGCAAAAAGAAAAAAGCCGGACATACTACGCACGACTGGTGGGATTCTCCGAACGGGTGTATTGAATTTATTAATTTAAAGAAACGATAAATCATTTCTTCAATAAAACGTTTCTGAACGAGGGAAGTTAATAATATAAAAAATAAATGAGAAAAAAAAATGTTAGAAAAATGTCCAAAATTTTTTTTTCACATTTTCGAAATTTTCTTGCGCCAAAATCTTTTTTATATGATTTTCTATTGATGCTTAAATTTTTATAAAATTCGGATCGAAAAATGATGGTTTCCGAGTCGTTTTTGTCAAATTTTGGGTAGTTTTTCCGAAAAAAAAAAGAAGAAGAATTGAGAAATTTAAATAATGACCTAACTTCGTTAGGTTCACTTTTTTTTCACTTCGTCCAGAATCTAAAAGAATTCCGTCAAAACACTAACTAATTTAAACGGAACACGTCCGTGAAGTTATCGGCGGCGCAACATTAACAGTCATTAACAAAATCTATCCAACAAATTTGTCAGTCATTTGTTAGTAAATGTCGGATAGGTCCCCAAGTTTGTTGGATGGTATTTTTTTTTTAAATTTTTTTCATTTTTGCGCTGCTTACTTCACGCCAACGGTGCAACTTCTTAAAAAATGTCTAAAAATTATTCAAAAATGTACTACTCGATTTGTTGGTTATTGTTGAAAAGGTCCAGGAGCTTGTTGGACAATTCCCTATTTCATATAAATTTTTGAAAATGCAGCGCTGAAAAAATCTAGGGGCGCAACATCTACAATTCGGTCTAAAAACAATTCAAATTTTGACTTACGATTTTCGAGATTTTTTTTTTAAGGATAATTAAACATAATACAATATGTGAGTGAGATAATAGAATATTTCTAAGTCTTTTGTTAAGATAATTTTGAGCATTTTACATTTTATAGTAACATTAATTGGCAACAAATGATAACGTTTTGTTTGGTTAGGTTAATAAATAAAAAGTTGTACCTAATTAAAATTAAAATTTCTTTTCCCGGATTTCTATATTTTTTACCTGACCATCCTATTCTACATCGTGTTGATTTTGTTTAAGTTTTGAACTCGAATAAAAGCGAATGTCAAAATTATGGTTTCTACATCATCGTATTATTGTGATGTTATCGCATTCCATCATTTCCTTTGACGCGCCGCTGACCTGTCCAATAAATAAGACTGAAACACGTCATACGGTTCGTGGACGTATCGCAGGCAAATCGTTTGGTTTAATAATTTTAACTGTCAAATTTATGACGACTGTGGAATAAGAAGGGAAAATCAAACGGAACCGATTGACCGGGTTACCACGCGTGGTCGATAAATGTGTGGTAACTATTACCTGTTGATTGTAATACGTCTCGTATTGAATATCATCATAAAGGCGTAGTGCGTAATAACACCGGTGACGGCTGTCGCGACCTAAGGACACACCCGACACGCAAAATCTTCTCCACACGAAACGGAATCGCGCGTAATTGGAAATTGTTGGCGCGGCAAACGCGTCGTCGGTACGATGTGCGCCAGAGCTCTCGCCGGGGGGGGGGGGTGCTCGACCGGACGGGAATTTCGGATGGTGGTGGATTAAAAAGTATTTATTTCTCGTGTAACGCAGCACAACGTCACAATAACGAACCCCGGGAGCGGTCCCAAAAGACACGGAGGCGCGACGTGACGTGACGGGCGCGCGGTCTCGGTAAACGATTTAAAATTAAAAAAAAAAAAATAAATAAATAAAAATAAACCGATCGGTCTGTCGTTCGACGACGATAATAATTCGTTTTTTCCTCCTCTGCCGCGTCACCTCCCCCTTTTGCGGGGCACCATCCGTTCGGTGCCGTCGATCCCGCGCTCCACATGACGTCGTCCGTCGTCCCATCTCCACGCGGACTGACAGCGGCGTCGGGCTCGAAGGACCAAATTCGAACCGTTTGTAATAACATTACAGCCGCCGCCGAACCCTGTTCTACTATACACTATACACGCGGGGCTCCGAGTGACACATTGTTACCGCCGCCGTGGCTGCTGCGATTATCGTCGTGGTTCTTCGGTTCCACGCCGACGACGGTCCAAAACAAATATACACTTCTTCCCCCCCCCCATCCACTCGCCGGCGCTCTTCACGACTATAATAATATGGTAGTGGTCTAATTTTAAACCGCCGCCGTGTCGGTTCACGTTTAAATAATATATATATATATATATATATTTATTTTTCTCGCGAGTATTATTATTACAAAAACATGACCGGTTCACCGAAAACGCCGTGTGAATATACGAGAATTTTACGTTTCTACCCCAGAATCGCGTTCACCCCGTTGCACGTGATGTATGCCCCGTGGTTGTTTGCATCACGGTGTGCGTATTATTCAACGAGTTCGAAACAAAATCATTGTATAATGAAAACAATAATTATCGTTTGTTTGAAACTTTGACAATATTCAAAATCGCATACGGTTACTTGGTGTAGAATAATAAGTTATTTGACATTTTTCGAATCGAGTTGGTTGTCATAGATTTTCAAATTATAAAATACCCTCCCATTCCCAAAAAAAAAAAAAGAAAATAAATAAATAAACTTAAATGACCATTATGTAATTGTTAATAGCCTGTGTTGATGTGCTCTCGGAAAACTGATTTGAACAAGAACTATTGACCGGGTTACACGTGGTGGGACATCTAAATTTTAACGTCTACCAACCGTACAGGGTGTAGCTACGTCGCGCCACATGTAACCCGGCCACTATCTCTTATTTAAATCAGACAACACTATTATTATCGAATGTTATCATCGTAGCCCGAGATTAAGACGATTCGGTGGCGTTTAGCGCGGATAACTTATTCTTCCCGTCCGTCAGGATCAGGACGATGCAACAAGTGAATATTTCAATATCCATTTCGCGCGCCACTCATTTGCATAACGCGTGATGTTATATATATATTTATTTTAACTATACGTTATCATTGTACCACGCCGTTGAAATATATGGGATCGGTTTGTTTTTCGTGTATTTTCTTATTTATTTATTTTTTTCTTATTTTACTCTATAGAACTACACGTTTCTGGTGAATCGTCACACAAACACAAGCACGCATCGATTTCGACAACGATACTCCGATCGAATTTGAAATTCAAATACGCGTACGCATAAACATGTGTTTGTGTTTTTTCTTTTATTTCGTATAGGCGCGTCGCTCAGACACAGTACAAAACTAACTATATGATATCGCATATGTATTATTACGCATAATTGATATATTCCCAAACACGTCTTTTTTCCCGCCGAGCTCGCGCATAATACAATACAATATAATACAATAATAATAATAATATAATGTCGTGCATTATTCAACGAATGCCGTTGTTTCATTCGATAAACGTTCGCGATCGTTTAATAATAATAATAATAATATGGGGTAGATCGAAGCCTCGGGCCGTCGGCCATCATGCATGAAAATCGTATTACACCGGGTCACGAAAACAGAAAAACAAAATAAAAAAAAAAAAAAACCGGACATACTTCGCACAATGGGTGTACTTCGCACGACGGGTGGTATTCTCTTGACGGGCGTATTAAATTTTAAAGAAACGATAAATCATTTCTTCAATAAAACGATTCTGAACGAAGGAAGTTAATAATATAAGAAAAAAAAAAAAAATGTCTAAAACTTTTTTTCACATTTTCAAAATTTTCTTGCACCAAAATCTTTTTTATAGGATTTTCTATCTATGTTTAAATTTTCATAAAATTCGGATCAAAAAATTATGGTTTTCGAGTAGTTTTTGTCAAATTTTGGGTAGTTTTTTCCAAAAAAAACATTGAAAAATTGAGAAATTCAAAAAATGACCTCTTTAAAGTACAATCTAGAGGCGAATCGGGTTTCAAAAAGTTATTGATCGAAACTTTTGGACAATTATTTCTATACGAAAAGTTGTACACAGAAAAATAAAAAAAATAAAAAATAAACATCATTGTAAAAACACTAGCTTTTTCACTTCTTCACTAGCTTCTCCACGCGCAGTAACATCACTGATTGGGGGTGGGGCGAGGGAGGTAGATACAGAGGAGAAACGCCGTACGGATATATTAATAACAAATTCGGTATTTAAAGACGGCGGCGGCGTTCGTTCGACAAAACAATAATAATATTATAATCGAACGTCGTTTGTAATAGTATTTCGCCGCAGTAATCGGGTTTTACCTTTTCGAGTGGCATCGGAACAATGTAATTTCCGTTCCGTTCTTCCTCTCTCTCTCTCTCTCTCTCTCTTTCTCTCCAAAGCATACTTCTTTCTGCGGTTGGCATAGCATTTACAAACGAGTGCCGGAATTTATGCCGCCGAGTGAACTCTAAGGATTTTCTCGATTCTGAGTATATATACTTATACATGGGGGATTTACGATTCGGAGATACGCGTCTCAGTGGATTATTTTAATGTTAGGCAAACGGTTCGCCCGATATTTTTCACTCGAACTCAGTGTATTAAAATCATTATTTCAATTCAATAATCTTCAGAACACGCATACCAATTAATAATAATTACCCACAAAAGTGTTGTACAAAATAAAACCAGATTTGAAATTAAACCACACGTCCAATAACACCAAGACACTACGGTCCTCTGAATTTTCCATAAAATATGAAAGAAATCATTTGGAATATGTCACGTATAAATATTTGGTTTAATAAGGTGTACATAAGGGTGGTTTTTGTTTTCCAAAACTTGTTCGTTTGGCCATTCGTTGTAACCAAGTGAAGTTTTTCACTCGAGGGCGGGGGTGTATGTGCACGTATAGTTCTCAGGGAGTAATTTTTGAAATTGGCATTTATAATGGAATTTCTTAAACGCAATAATATAGTATAAAAACCGCACACGCCAACGCCTGTAAGTCACACGTCTCTCGGTATACGAACAAAGTTCTATTTGTGTGCGCGCGGGTTTATTCGAAAGTACTGCGAATTGCACAATTTTGTAATATATTAAAAAAACGGCGTAGGTATTTTCATCAAACTCTGTGTGTTTTTTTTTTTTTTTTTTTTGTTCACCATTCTCCCTCCCGCGGCGTTGTTCGCGATGTGTGCTCGTGTGCGAAAAGATTTCCGCAGGAATAATAGTAATAATAAATAAACCTCAGAGGATTGGAAAAAAAAAAAAGAGAGAGAAAAAGGGAACGAAACGTATTTTAATGTGAACGACGCACAAACGAACTGAAAGGAATAATATTGTCATCGACATTTAGACGCGATACGTCCGCGGGCCTTTGCCACGGTAATCGTTCACGTAACAATAATTATTATAAAAAAACCGGACATACTTTGCACCACGGATATTCTTCGCTCCTCGGGCCAGATACTCTTGGTGATTGTGTATAGAATTTTAAAGAAACGATAAATCATTAATTGTTCAATAAGACAATTTTGAACGGAGGAATTTGAAGCGACTTAAAATTTTTACTCATCATTAAAACCGAGTTTAATACAAATGAAATATTTCTAAGACATTATGATCACTTTCAGAAAAATATGAATCATAGACATATCTCGTGTTTTGTAAGTAATATTTTAATAAAATTTTAAATTGAAATGAAAATTAAATACTTACTCATTCTTTAATAATTTTTTCGTAAAATTCTTCATTTTTTCAATCAAAAACGTATTAAATATTTAATTTTTAATATATATATATATACACATACATATGTATAATTCATATTTTATGTAACCAATAGACTCTTACCCAAAGTCAAATTTTCTTAAAAGAAGGTTTAATTAGTAAATTTGAGAAATAAATTAATTTTTGAATGTATATTTATAAAACTGAATTTTTTTAACAAAAAATAATTTTTTTTTCAGTAAAAACCTCATAAAATATTTATTCATAATCCGTTATAAGTTTTTGTATTAACTAATAGATTGATTTGTGTTGACTAGTAGGCCACTTGTTCATTTTCTTGTGGCTGTATTGTCTTGAAGGTTGGTTTGATAAGTTTGATTTTATAATCATTTATAGTCGTAACAATTATGGTTTATGATTTGTTTTTGTTATAATTTTGTAAAATTTTAAATTTGTTTTGGGAAATTGAATATAAGTTTACACATATTTCATAGGAAAACTTCTATTTCAATTTATTTTTAAATTCAGATGAGGCAAATTTAAATTATAAGAACTGAAAATTTTAAAATATGATTGAATCGACTATTCTTACAATTAATAATGAAATTAAAAAGGACTATTCTGTTATTAAAATTGATAAGCATACCTCATAGTATTGAACCAACTAAAATTTTTGTCTGAATCTCCGCTCAGAATCGTTTTATTGAAGAAATGATTGAGCACGCCAAGAGTGTACCACCCGCAGAGCGATGAATACCTGTGGTGCGAAGTATATTCGGCTTTTTTCATTATATTATTGGATTTATATATCGTAAAAATATACGTTACGTACACATTTATATTTCCAATATCAATTAAGTTTTCTCTCAAACTTCAAATTTAGCATTTATGTTTAAACAAAACACATATTTTGGTTTGTTATTAAATTTTTTTTCAATTAAAATTATTAAAATATTTAATTTGTGTCGAGTCGTAGGATATGTGCATACCTTAAACGTTGAAAACAAGAAATTCAAGTTCGAATAATGTTCTCAAATTAGTAAGAAGCCGCGTATACAAAAATTAGAATTAAAATATTAGAATTCAAGTAAACAGAATTTTGCGGATGCAAAAGCTTTGAAGTTTGTAGATGTAGAAATATTTGGCAAAAGTATGAAATTGATTTTTTTTTTTTTTATGAAAATTAATTTATTCTTAAAAATGTTAAACATAAGATTAGTTTTTATATTAAATTAAGGGATTTTTTTTTTTTTTTTTGTGATTATTTAATTATTATTTAATTAGTTTTCAAAAGTACAATTTTCGAGAAAAAAAGAATTCAAAATTGTGTGCTCATCAAAGTACCCTAGTTTATTATAATTTTCCTATAACAATGATAGTAAACTTTTCCAAAGAATCAAAAACTGTCGATTGTGTTAATTTTAATTCATGACATTGTTTTAAAAAAACATTGATTTTTCTTGGGTTCTAAAAAATGCATAATTTTTAGATGGATGGTAAATAAATCGTTTCTGTTACATTAATAATAAACCATGTTATATAAGGGGTCAACTTATTGCTGTTACAGTGATCAAATCTTTGTGAATAGTTTATTCTGTTTGTAACGATAGAAAATATTTGAACATTTTGTATACATTTTACTGAAAGGTATCGTTCATTCTCTTTCACTAAATCATCGCAAACAATAACAACTAGAATATGGAGACCATGTGTCCTTTTTTAAACATGATTGTCCTTTAATTTGTCTCTCGATCCTGTTGTCCAAATGAACATCCTATAGGACGCCTTTTGTCCTGTTTTTTTTTTTTTTTTTAAATCCATTATTTCTCGAGTATTTTGAAAATCATAAATTTTAATTATACTAACAATGTCATAGTACGTTTAACTCAAATTGTTGTCGTATGAATGAGTATAATTTTATCATTTTAAATATTTTCTTCATTACTAACATTTCCATTTTTCTTTTAAGTAAAATATTTGATTGCTGTGTACATTTATCTTATATTATGTAGTTTAAAACGCTGAATATTTTTGTAGAGTTCCTAAAATGGTATAATTGTTGAACTGACCTTTTTTTAATGTCCTGTTTTTAAATTTTCAAAATATGGTTACCCTACACTAGCATAATGATTAATTAATTCGGATTTTCAATAGACGAGGCCGTTTACGAGTGGTATACGTGAGTTGTTGAGCGAATCGAGTTCCTTAAAAAAGTACAGTATTATTATTATTATTTAATCGTTGACGATGACAATCGAAACGAAAATGTCAGGAAAAACATTTTTTTTTAAAAATTACATTTTAAATATCAGAGCACACACGAATTAACATTATATAGAGAGGAAAAAAGCATAACATAAGTATTCTCGAGAAGGAATAGTATTCAAAAAACGAGTTCTGCCGTGGAATTATAACATTATTTTCGTAGTAAACCGAATTGTTATTTTGGACGTTATTGTAACGATTATTCGTCATTCCGCACAAAGCGACCGTAATAACGGTTAAAATAATTACATTATAATAATAATAATAACAATCATTACGGCCGTTGGTATTTTTCGGTTTGGCCTCGGGCGAATTTCGGTAAATAAAGAGATTTTTTTATTATTGTTTAAAATACTTAACGTTACGCTACTGCAAAGTGGGCTCTCATTGAATAATACCGTGTCTGACGGTGTATTTATAAAACGAACGAATCCGAAAAAGCGAATACGAGTCATTAAATAAACTAGAAAACTTTTGCACGAAGAGCGGCCGGAAACGTAGTAGTAGTAGTGCAGGTTTTGATGCGATTACCGTTGTTCATTTTCTGGTTTAAATTGGTTATATTTTAATGGCAGATTTGTTCTACCATTTTTGTACCGCGTACTACACTCGAATCTCTTATCTCGGATCCGGCTTTTTCGCCCTCGTGGGATGAAACTTTATACGTCTTATTAAACTTTAAACTCGTTAATTATTTTGTCGGTTATAAACAGTATTAGGTAGTGTGCATTATACACGTATTACACGCCCTTAAACCTTTGTTAAACGTATTTTCCAAACGAATTTCATTGTTGTTTATAACCGGTAAAAATACATAATGTTTATTTATAGATACACAATGCGTTTGGATAGTTTTTGTCCAGGATCGGGCGAGTAGGACCCCCCACTTTGGAAAGTAATTTTTCATTTAACCGGAATACGTATGACTTGTAATTTGTATTATTAAACACGAATTTAACAAAAATAATGGAATGTTACAATCTGTATAGTAACGGATTAAAAAATAAATTACAAAATTTCGATTTTATATACATGTTATCATGGTTGTAGTAAGTAAAAGAAAATAGGTTCGAAAAAATATCAATATAAAAATGGATAATAATAGTAATTATAAGTAAGTTGTTGGACACGTTATTCGTCATAATAAATGTGTTTTGAACGATCCTGGGATGTAAGTAACTTTGGGTAAGGGGGTTTGGAGTCCTGTCGGGATGATAATCCCTTAACAGTCATCGTACGTCCGAGTTGTTTCTGAGAAAAGCAAATAAAAAACATTCTATTCTAGAAACAAAAAGCATAAATATATCGAGTTCTATAGGGCAACACGAGATACGAGTTTTCTTTGGCGTGTACACACACATCACGCCATCTGGTTTTGAGCTGGACCGCGACGTTATTGCAGCACTCGTTTAAATCTCTCCGACCGACTATCGTCGACGATAAACAGTGATGTATTTGTAAATAATATGTTGAGTTTTTTCTCTTTTTTTTTTCACTCGGCGAGCTGAGCGAGTCGTGCCCTTGTCCCTTTATTTATCACGATGGGCACGATGGAAAAAAGCTCCCGCGCGTGCGCTTTGACAATTTCCAAAACTGATAACAGCAAATCGTAAACCTCCCGGAATTTCCAATGAATGAAAACATTATTACTTGATATATCGATTTGGAAAATTGTAGGTTGGTAACACATTCCACGCCAGCCTTTTTTCCTTCATCATTTTCGGACGAGCTTTTGCCCCGGTCGATGGTGTCCCCGTATATTATTCGTCTGTATTTTTAAATTCCACGCCTATATTGTCCATTATTATGGCGAAGTTTTTCCCCAGTTCACGTTGTGTGGTTTGTACACCTGTATTACGCCCTCTCGTACGCACGACAGTAACAGTAATATGAAATATATTATGCACGTTTCTCTGGCAGCGACGTAAAAACGTCAAAATCCAATTAGCGTCGTTAATATTCCCGAGAACCGCCAAAGCCAAAGGATCGTCTCCGGTAGGTCATCTCCGACCACGGCACATAATATGATGATATTATGTATATTATATTATATCCCGGGTCACGGGGGTGACTGCAGACGCGACTAAATTTTTGCGATGCGTCGCGGTAGTCGGCTCGTAAAGAGGTCAAAATAATAATAATAATAATAAAAATAATATTATTAGTCTCACATAACTCGCGTACGGACGAATATTCTGTTGGACACGTCGTATTACGGAGGGGGAAAAATAAAAAATAAATAAAAATGAAACATCTGTACTGCGACGTGGCCGTCTGTTAGCATATATTACCATATAAAAAAAAAAAAAATATATTTATTATTAAGCATATATTATTATTAGTTACAGAAGCAACGCGTTAAGTGATTCGTTTTCGTTTCGTGAGAGACGCGAGCGCGTATTATAATATAGGTTATATCTCGCGCCCACCCCGTTTGATTAATGATGATTATTGCGTCGGAGAGACGGGCGATTGGAAACGGTTTAGGCATTTTTTTTTTTTTTTTTTCAACGTCTGAACTCGCAGGAGACGGCGGCTGCTTGTGATTTAAGGGACACCTCTCCGTAAACAATTAAACCGTTCGTACGCGAGTTATATTATTGTTATAATGATAATCTGCCTGCTCGCTCCCGGTGTTGTTTAGAGATTTATTCGAAACACGTCAAATCAGAAAACGAAAATAACTCGGGATGTCCCGCGTCCGACAATAAAATATATTCACCGATTTATTAGTCTGCATATTAATATTACGACGTCTACCACGTTGTTATGCCGCTACTTTATCGCGCGGAATACGCATGTATTTTTTATTATGAAATACACGATTCACCGTACACTCGAACGCGTTATATACATGTTATTATCTCGTATCATGTATAGCAAGTAAAAATCGGTTGTGAAAAAGTGCAATAATATTAACTATAATATTATTAAGGTTGCCAGACGTCTCGTATTTTGACTAAACTAAAATTTAGGATGTTGATCTAGGAGAGCGATGGCTGATTTTAAAATCCGTAATATTAGATAAATAATAAATTCAACGCTTTGTATTTAAAAAATAAATATAATATAATATATATAATATAATATAATTAAAATACTTATAAATACAATAATTAAGTATGAGATGTTTTAATTTCATTCATTGAAAAAGCTAATTTTCAATTGCAGTTTAAACTAAATAATAAAATATGTTAAGTTCAAAAACAATAACTACTATAGCTGTTTTTAAGATGAGTGTAATAGAGTCTTAGTTTAAACATTTTAGGGGACTACAGAAAATATTTGAATCTCAAAGGGAGCGGTGGGTGAAACAAGTTTAAGAAACTGTAATCTAGAGCGAAAATTCTGTTACAAAAAAGTTGCTTTTTGGTAAGTATTTCTGTACGAAAACGTATATAAATGAAAAAAATAAAAATAAACATAATTGTAAAAACACAAACTCCTTCGATTCACTGACTGACTAAAACAATATTGATCGATGGATTGGCACATTCGGTAAACCTTTTGCTAAGGGATATCATATTACTATAATTTAAGGTAGGCGTACCTCATCTGTGGCCCGTGAAAACGTCATAAGATTAGGAATTCGTATGAACAAAAATAAAAAATACGAACAAATTTATATAGCTAGTTTCTAAACGAAGAAATAAAACTGTGACTGTTAACTTCTATAGAAATATCCAGTATTTAAAACTCAAAAAACTAAGAACATAAATTAAACGAAAGTATCGGATTTAATAAAAGCAATATAAAAACTCAGTAGTCTGCATTATCTAAATTACTCAATCAAGATTGATCAACTTAAAAAAATGGATATTATATTTCTTATATGAAAAAAAAAAAAAAAATAGACCAGTGAAGTAGGTATATCAGGTACCTATAAAAATAAGGCCCACAGTATAAATATAAATTTCAATCGTGGCACGAGATTTTAAAAAGGTTGGGCACGTCCAGTGGTTTATTCACGGCGGTGGTCCAGGGGTACTGGACCCTCCCCTCAGAACTGAAAAAAAGTTCAAAGCAAACAAATTATCCTTCAACGAATTATGTAATAATATGTATAAAATGCAACGAAGCGGTCCTAATTGAAAACATTTTAGATTCTGAGTGGACCCCATACAAATTAGTGTCTGATATATACATAAAGTAACTATTTTAGAATTTTTTTCTCCTTCAGAAAAATTGAAAATACGCCACCGGGCACACTTGATTTAAGGGTCTTTTACCCCGGGCGTCTTGACCGTGCAGCTTGATGATGTGTAGTTGTGGCGATGCCCGGGAATTTTATTTTCGATTTTTCCACAGAGATATCTCGAACCCCGCGAAAATCAGTATAGATTTTATCGGCCAATTAACGATACCGCCGTCTTGGGAACCGCGAGGTAACATGGGCATTAGAGAGGGGGGAAAGGGGTGGGCACGACGATGGCAATTAATGCCCAAAGACGTCGGTCAACTATCATTGCAATAAATAAATATACACACACACGAGCACGTATTACGCACGTACTCACTTAAACTACCTGTTACCGGTAACCGCGCTCGTACGGTATACGGTACAAGTGTACGATAATAACCGTCGCACTAATCGCGCGCGGTTAATTAGCTGTATATATATACGTATATATATTATATACGATCGAACGTGTAACGCGCGTTGCGGTGGCGTACACATGTTAAAATAATATAATGTACATTATTATAATGCGTATGTGCGCATAAACAGTCGGTACGTCGTGCCCGTCGTTGATTAAAAACAATTAACGAGTGTCGGCGCAGGTACCACAGGTATAATAAGTATACTCGAGAGGCAATTTTCCGATGTTCGCCGCGTTGTTAAACGCGTATTATTATTATTATTATTATTATTATTATCGTCTTCGGGCGGCCGCTTGTTTTTTTTTTTATGTGTGTGTATTTATATATATATATAAAAAAAAAACATGACTTCTGTAGCCCGTTTGTCATCGTTGCCTTTGCTGGTGTTCGAAACCGAGAGAACAATCGTGCAACGATTCGTCCGACGGGCGAACGCGCACGATCGGTGCGGTGGCGTTGTGATGGTAAGACCGCATAACTTATAAACGGTTTACGTGTTGTTATTGCAGTTTAACCGAAGCTTAATGATTCACTGGGATCCGGATGTTGATGTCCTATAAAATGTAAAAAAATATTTATTATTTATTTATTTATTTATTTATTTATTTATTATATCACGGACATATACAGTCCAATGAGATAGTAATTATACATAATATATATTATACAACTCATTTACAAAATATAGTAACATAACATACAAAAAGTTTAAATACAAGAAAAAGTTAAAATGTAAATGGTGTAAAGAGGAGAAAAAATAAAAAACAGAAAGTGAAGATAAATTAAATAAATAGAAAAATGAATACAAAGTAAAAAGCTAAACAAATATAATATATTATTATTTCCACATCTTAACAATACATTTATAAGTGAAAATAAGATAAACTTAAGTGAAGAAGGTGATATATAAAATAAATCTAAATCCCTAACATTATAATTACACAATATAATTGTATTTATATGAACCAAGAAACACTGAAAACCGTGAATTTTGAAACAAAAAAAAAAAAAAAAACAAACCTTCGAGAAGAAAAATCACCCGAATTCCATTCGCCTCGATGCGACTATATAAAAATTTATTTTACGAACACATAATACCAGTAATAATAATAATAATTATTATTATATTCGTGCGGGCGTCGATGACGCGCATCAATTGAAATACTGATTGCGTCGGAATCGCACTCTCGCGAGCACTGGCTGAATGTCGACTAATTATGGCTGGAAAACGCGCGTAGCACGCTTGATTAACAACGCGTCGACCGAGTCCGTCGGCGGCTGCGAATCGAGTTCCAAAAGGGAACACGGGGCACCGAATTTCGTTTGAAATTCGACAAAGTAGCGTTAACGAACGACGCCAACGCCGAATTCGTGTGCGGAATACAACGTTCGCCACGAATAATATGTACCGTAATCAGTGGATAATACTGTACAACACGAAGATTTGGGATCACTCGCCGACGATTTGTAAAGTTTGGCGAGTGTCGAAAGCGACGGGTTAAAATATTATTTACTGTAGTGGCCGAGGAAAAAAATACACGCATACGTGTCATCGATCTTCATAGATCGTAAGCTATGGAACAGTGGTGTATTTACAGAGACAATTTGGGGGGGGGAGTAGATTCCGTTTGACATTGTTTTATGTCACCGTTTTATGGCTGAGTGACAAATAATATATTTCATTTTCAAAAATTTATAGACGATTGCAAATTAATATCGTCAATAATATTATAACGACATTTTTAGACTCTGAATGATGTGAAGAAGCTAGTGTTTTTACAATGATGTTTATTTATTTTTTTTATATTTTTTTTTTCTGTTTACAACTTTTCGTATAGAAATACTTGTCCAAAAGTTTCGATCAATAACTTTTTGAAACCCGATTCGCCTTTAGATTGTACTTTAGAGAGGTTATTTTTTGAATTTCTCAATTCTTCAATGTTTTTTTTGGAAAAAAACTACCTAAAATTTGACAAAAACTACTCGAAAACCATCATTTTTTGATCAGAATTTTATGAAAATTTAAACATAGATAGAAAATCCTATAAAAAAAGATTTTGACGCGAGAAAATTTTGAAAATGTGAAAAAAAATGTTGGACATTTTTCGAAAATTTTTTTTTTTTCTTATATTATTAACTTACTTCGTTCAGAAT
>JAIPRM010009526.1:0-14684 GCA_025469315.1 Stegophylla sp. TES_Ste_2020 | reverse complement strand
GAGGCGAATCCGGTTACAAAAAGTTATTGATCGAAACTTTTGGACAAGTATTTCTAT
The DNA here is from genome assembly GCA_025469315.1 of Stegophylla sp. TES_Ste_2020. Lineage (NCBI taxonomy): Eukaryota > Metazoa > Arthropoda > Insecta > Hemiptera > Aphididae > Stegophylla > Stegophylla sp. TES_Ste_2020. The sequence goes on along the minus strand of JAIPRM010009526.1, from coordinate 14,627 downwards.
ACGAAAAAGTGTTAACAGAAAAAAAAAAAAATAAAAAAAAAAATAAATAAAAATCATTGTAAAAACACTAGCTTCTTTACTTTGTTCAGAATCTAAAATAAAAACAAAATAATTACGTATCATTGTAAAAACTTATAAAAGCTTCTTTGCTCCACTCAGAATCCAAGAACAATTATTAGCTTAAACATAATCAATTAAAAGCGAAGATAAATATATTTTAATCGAAAATATTCCATTTTTCTCTTTGTCGAAATTATTTTTATTAGGAAACGAATATATATGCACTAAAAATCCTAAAAATATGCTTTTAATAATGGTGTTATATGCTACAAAATATGCTCTAAAAGTCCTAAAAGTGTTGTTATATGCATTTATTTTTGAAATTACGAATTAAAATGATGTCAAAAATCACTAGTAACAGTAATAACAGAAACTGACATTATTTTACACGTAAAACGCACAAACACTCGACTTCATAGATAAGTCTATATAGCACGACACTGACTGGTCGGTTTCCAAGTTTCTATCGAACGCTTGAATTACATTCATATCATGTGAATTTATATTTATAAATATATTTTAAGTATATTATGTGTCATATTATCTTTCACGATAACGATTAATCGTAATTTTGTCGACATGTGGCTGTGAACGTAAAAATATAAAATAGAACAAAAATATGTTCTATTAATGAAAATAATCTTTATGAAACTACAAATATGCATTAAAATATGCAAAATAAGTTAAAAACGTTGAAATATGCAAAATAAAATTAGTGTTATTTTAATAAGAATGATCTAAATCGGGGACAGTTCTCATCAGATTTCAAAAAGCTTATTTCATTACATATATCACAGACATGAATTTGCATATAAATCCGTTCCCTAATTATTGCTTTATAATCGTAATAGACGGTCGCGTCTGTTTCGTACACCCGGTCGCGCGCGTCATCACGATCATCTCGTGCACACGTCGTTATGATACCATAATAATAATAATAATTTAAGATAATAACACGATATACTATTATAATCATATTATATACGCGCGGAGACGGTGTAATAGTATAGGTAAATCCCGCGTATACACATGCGTAACGTCACCGCCGCCGCGTAAATCATGTACCTTCACTACCCGTCGCCGTATCGCTACAGTGCGTTTGTCGTGGTCGTTATTGTATATTATGTTATTGCACCGCACGCGTTTGGATGACAACGAATGGCGGTGGTGGTGGTGGTGATAATGGTGCCCCTTTCGACGCATGTTATCGCAGTGGAATTATATAAAATCGGTGTCAAATGCGTTTCCACGCCCCCACAGATCAGAGCGGAGGATGCCCGAAAATCGCCGTGAGGAGAAGGAGGAGGAGACGAATTGAGTGAGAGTTATTAAGACAGTCGGTTAGTGTGTGTGTGTGTGTGTGTGTGTGTGTGTGTGTGTGTGTGTGTGTGTGTGTGTGTGTGTGTGTGTGTGTGTGTATGTGTGTGTGTTTGTGAAAAAGAGAAAGAGTGAGAGACGGTGAGGTAGGCAGACTGTGGACCGAAGATTGCTCAACTCGACCGTGCGGTGGTGGTCTGGTGGTCACATCTTCCGTCATCGTCGGCGTATATATTGCCGTCGGGGTGAACCCTAAGACCGCATCACTCGCATCGCCATCAACACGCGAACATCACCACCCGTTACATTTTTTTTAACGTACATCGTCAGTTGTTTTTTTTTGTTCATAGTACATAGTAATACGACGTGACGGGAACGCGGTTGAACGGACATCGACGACGACGACGTAGTTTAGGGGAAAAAAACGCGCGGCACTCGCCTAGCCGACTTGTCGCCGCCGCCGCCGCCGTTAGAATCCTCATCGTCCGAATAGAAGCCGTTGCAACAGCAGTACCAGCAGACGTCAACAAGCCGACGCGTTAGCGACATGAACGTAAGTAGTGGACTCGCTATAAAAAATAATAAGTACACACTATGCAAATACGAATACTCCCTTAAAATAGCTCGATACGGTTCTTCGTTTCACACATTACTTTAAAATTAGTAAACACAAAACATTTCCATCGTTTTTCAAACGACCGCGCGTTATTTGTTACGCACTGCACTCGTACGATTATATTCCGTGTCTTATGTATACATTTAGTTATACAAATAAAATTAAACACAATAGATGGCAATCGACCGTCCGGAGCATCAGTTACATTGATTTGAAAAGCACTAATCAAACTACCCCTCAAACTACCTTCATAAATTTATGTGCTTTATATAACGACTCGAAAAATAAAATTGCATAAAATCTCTCAAGAAGTTTTTAAACAGTGCAGTGTTTTATGAAAAGGTATACAAAATTTTCTATTATTTTTAAATTAATAATACTTGCTTTGGAACTTTATTGATTAATTTACATTTATACAATAAAGTTCTTTATTTATATTAAAATGTTTCCTACGGTTATGTATTACTATGTACGTACTCAGTATGTAGGTTTAACTATGAATTATACTTTTAATTATACTTTTAGGATTGTACCTAATTTATCAAAATCAGTATTTAACAACGATTAAAATAAACTTTTAGTTGTATTCTCGTTTACAATTAATTCATATTCATTGCCCATTAAAAACTATTGCATATAACTAATTAATTCATGTCTAAAAATATAGAATGCCTAGTGTATAGTTGGTTATGAGTAAGTTTTCAGTTATTAAATTTATTTTGTGAACATTTATCATTAAATAATTACTTAATAATAAAATAATTTACTTTATCTTTTAGTAGAAAATCATTGTAAATTATTTTAATTAGAATAAACTCTTTACTCCGTATCTTTTTGACACACATAATAGGTAACTGTGAGATTACCTAATCATAATAAAACAAAGAACTCGTTTTCAAAATGTATTTATCACTCAGACATGGGTTGATGCTCACACCATATTTAAAAGTAAAACATTATGTACCTACGTTTTCATTTAAGGAATACACGACTATCTTCATTTTCATTCGTGTATAGTGTTCATTTCAAAGATGATAATTTAATATACACTAGATAAAAATATTTCTACTTATCAGGCCTGAATTATTTTTAAATTGGCGAATGCCATTTTTGTTTTTAATAGTACAATTCTTTTATTTACATTAATAATAATTATTATTATCTATTTTATAAACGCTGGATAAAACAAAAGTCTTTGGAATTAAATAATCACCTGGACCATCGACTAATTAAAATGTAAAACTATACACAGTAAATCTAAAAAATAAATAGAATTATTTTTTTATAGTTCGCTGTGTATGATGCATCCTCAAAATATCCCACATTAAAAATATCCCCATTCTAAATATTCTCATAAGAAAAATCATATACTCAAATATTTATGAAAAATTAACATAACATCATGTAATTAAGTGGTTCATAATTTTTAAATTATTTAAACCAATGATCTATGTTCGAAGGATATTATTTCCAAATATATATTTTGTGATTTCGTATACTATAGAAAACCATTGATGTAGTTTTATATTCTGAGTGGAGTGAATAAATAAATAAATAAAATATATATATATATATATATATATATATTAAAAAATTTGTGATTTTTTATATACCTAACTGTTTTTTATTTTTATTTTATATACTCGTTAATAATTAATTATAGTAAAACAAAATATACTGCTTGGAAGCATATATTATGAGTATAATAATTATGCGATTATAAGTAATAACTTTTACGTAATAACTACATACCTATGTAATTAAAAAATAAATTATACTATGGGATATTTTGAATGGGGATTTTTTGAACGCAGGATATTTTGAAGGGGAACCGCTGTGTATTATGCAAAACAAATAAATTATTATTTCATTATTTAAAAAAACGTTCATACACAAGATACGTAATTAATGTTTTAACAATAAATTCTCCGTTATTTAGGGATTCGAATCTGATTATGTACATAAATATTATAATATACATTTGTAACTATACTTGTTCATTTGTTTTGTAAATAAACATTTTATCTACGGCAATGTTTTTAAATTGTAAACTTGGATTATAATAATGGTTTTAATTTACGTTTTACCAAAATCATGAAAAATATTAATGTATAATAAAGAGTGATACTTACATTAATAGTATCACAGTTTATGATACCATTGATACCTAAAAATAAAATATTGTAAAATAAAATTTTAACAGATTAAATAGATACATTTTTATTTATTTAAATAAAATAAAAATAATACTAGATTTACCGTGTATATATATATATATATATATATATATATATAATGTATAAATCATGAAATATATTATATTTCCAGTATAAGTTCATATAAAGTAAGTTCGTCAATAAATCCTTAAATCAATTGTAATATAAAAATATTTTTCAAAACATTCATATTTTTAGTATTTCAAATTAATTGTTATTTTTGGTTTATTTTAGCGAACACTGATACTGATTCTATCGATTGTTTTTGTGGTTGCTGAACCACCATACGGTGGTAGTAGTAGCAATGGTAGCGGTAGAAATGGAGGATATGGAGGCAAAGGCCAATATGGTGGAGGAAATGGTGGTGGATTAGGATCATCATCAGTCAGTCCATTTTTCAGCGGTGCTAATCAATATGGATCTCAATCCGGTGGAGCCGGAAATCGATATTCTTCATTTGGATCTAAATTAGGAGGTAACAAAGGAGGATATGGAGGATCTAGTTCACGAAACAATGGTCGTTACGGTAGTGGATCTTCAGGCGGCTCTGGAAGTTCCAGCGGGGGCTTCGGAGGTGGATATGGGGGCTCTGGTAGTTCCAGCGGGGGCCTCGGGGGAGGTTATGGAGGCTCTGGAAGTTCCAGTGGCGGTCTCGGAGGAGGTTATGGAGGAAGTTCTTCAGGTAATTTAAGTAGTTTATTTGAATCAACTGAAAATTACTTAACTGTGTCTTTAGGAGGTTTCGGTAGCGGATCATCAGGAGGTTATGGAGGCAGTTCATCTGGAGGTTTCGGCAGCGGATCATCTGGAGGTTATGGAGGCAGTTCATCTGGAGGTTTCGGCAGTGGATCGTCTGGAGGTTATGGAGGCGGTTCATCTGGAGGCTTCGGAAGCGGATCGTCTGGAGGTTATGGAAGTGGATCTTCTGGAGGATTCGGTGGTGGTTCATCTGGCAGTTATGGAAGTGGAGGTGCAGGAGGATTCGGTGGTGGTTCATCGGGTAGCTATGGAAGTGGAGGAGGATCATCAGGAAGTAATGGCGGTTATGGCGCTGGAGGTGACCAATTTGGAGGTGGTAATGGGAATGGTGGATCAGGAAACGATCCTCTATCAGTAAGTCAAAAAATTAATATCCATTTATCTTACCACATAATATTATAGAAAAATAAATTTTAGACAAAGATCAGTGACTTAGTATAAGTGTATCTAATTAAATGTTTGCTCTAAAAATAACTAAATCGTTTTTCTATAAATTTGAGTAATACTTTTTAAATTGATTTACAATTTTCTATTCTTATATTTTATCTTACATCACAATAGGTTATTGCAATATAACAATGTAAACAAAGTATATTGTTTCACATTTTAGATTCTGAATGAAGTGAAGAAACTCATGATTTTACAATGATGTTTATTTTTTTTCTCTCTTTCTGTGAACACTTTTTCGTATAGAATTACTTGTCCAAAAGTTTCGATCAGTATCTCTATAGATCCTAAATCACACCTAGATGATACTTATGGGTTATTTCTCCAAAAACGTAGAAAATCTGTCAAAATTGATAAAAAACGGCAAAATATGCAATTACCGGAATTTCCGTAATATTGAAAATTGCTTTTTAACATAACTTCTAAATAATGCAATTAGAAACTTGAAATTTTCACGAACTACTAAAAAATATTACGAAAACATTTCATAAATATTTCAAAAACAATTTGATCAATTTTGAGTTAAGTACAGCATTTTGAAAATTTCGGAAATTTCTCATTTTTGTTAATTTATATGTAATAAAATTTTTGATATAAGATATTAATACTTAAAAATATAATATGATCTCACTGATACATATATGTCAAATTGACGTGAAAAAATCTCGAAAATCCTAAGTCAACTTTTTTCTCTATGACTGTTTGAAGTTAGAATTTCGACGAAATTCCTTAGTTTTACCTAAATTACACACTTTAACGTACATAAAAAAAATTGGCCAAAACTGATTTTTTTGAAACTTGGTGTCTTAGAAGAGAATTTCATTGCAAATATTTTGGTGCAATAAAATTTTGAGTGAACCCAAAATTTAACATTTTCAAGGGTTTGATTGAAAAAAAATCAGAGAAAGAACGGATAAATTATTATATTCCTAACACCCAAAAGGTTGTTAGGTAATATTTTTCCGCCATCTTATGTATTTTTCGACAATGAATACGGTGATGTGAATTAAAATCCACGTGCATCAATAGTTTTCTAATTATTTTGTTCTATTTTGAAAATTCAATATTTTTGGTTATTATTCTTAATACCTTCTATTTCAATTGAAGGTTCAACAATGTTAGTGTAGTGCATGGGAAACCGATCGGCCTTTTATGCGACTGTAATGGGTTCTAATCAATACCCGGCAATTCGAATTTTTCGCATTTTTTTAACTGTGACTGACTACATGTGCCACGATAAACATTAGTAAAAATTATGTTACAGTGCATAAATGTTGATTTACAATAATTAGAGATGCTTAATTTAATTTAATTGTATTATGATGCTTATATTTTATTGTAAATTGAAATTATTTATGGAGTATTCATTAGGTGTATGTGAATAAATGAAAATCAATTTTCGTTTTTCGTAAATGTTGTATGCAACAAAATGATTTATAGTTCAAAATTTAAGTTAAATTCTTCAAAACTGATAATTATTATTGTGTATTAGTTGAAGCTTCGTTTAGAATCGTTCTATAGAAGAAATGATTTATCGTTTCTTTAAAATTTAATATACCCGTCAAGAGTATTCCACCCGACGTGCGAAGAATACTACGACGAGCGAAGTACACACTTTTTTTTAAGTACATGAATAATTAATGTATATGTTAAGATGCATGACCGCATAGCACAGAGAGTTGACGGTCACCAGAGATTGTCGACACTTATAATTTTATGAACTACTCAATCATTGAGTTTCATGAATTTATAATTATTTTTCTTTTATAATTTATTATTATTTTGTTCTTCATAGTGATAAAAGAATTTAGTCATAATGGTATGGTCAGTTTTTTAAAAGCTTCAAACATGATTTTATACAGTTCTTGATTCTACATAATAAATAATATTAGTTTGGCCTGCTTTTTATGTTGCGGTTGGTTTATAACTTATTATTTAGGTAGGTGATCTTTAAATTATCAAACCAATTTAATCTCATTCATAATTTATTTATTTTTTTATTATTGTCATTGTTTTTATTGAAGGGAGGTGGGTGGTCCTTTGGCGTTTACTTTGTCAGCATTGAAATAAAAATAATGTTTTTTTTTCTTATTTCAAATAATTAAGTATTTTTTCACAAAAATGTTTTTAAAAATTTATGTTTTATCCAATTTGAATGAAAAAAATCTAAAAACATAATTTTAAATGCAATAAATAAGTTGATTTCGAACATCATTATTTTGTAGTTTTCATATTATTATGTACATTAATGTTGACGAAGGTTTAATACTTAGAAAACACATACTACAAAATTGGATTATCATCACATATTAAACCATAATTATTTCGTAATATACCAGCTTACTTGATGTTATTTTTATATTTTGGCACAAAGTTAGGTTATAGTTCTTTAAGACGTGTGGTCAAAATTTACCAAACACGTAGTAGGTATTGTAAGTGTCAACAATCACCTGTGTAAGAAAGCATAAAGATCATATCCGCAAGTTCACCCTGATAAACCCGTGCGCAAGGGAGGGGTTATGGGTGCTCAATCTCCCCGCCCCCATGACCGAAAAAATCGTGTTTTTTATTTATAATCAATTATGTAGAATATTTTATAATCCTATTTGTAATAATGCATAACATAACAGTGCAATACTATAATATTGAATAGTGTAATCTTCACGTTTGCTGTTTATCGACTTTCGTCGTTACCGTTATCGACAAAATATAATGACAATAAAATGGAAAGAAGTATAGAAAATACACGATAATATTTTAGGCGGTCCTAGTTTGCACACAAATACCAAAAAGACAACTAGTTTGCGCACGAAAATACCGAAAATACCAATCGTTTGGGAACAATTAACCTAAAAATGAATAAATAGTAGACACATATCTACTATGTTGTAAATTATTGTCCTAATTTACTTGAAGCTTTCGTCTTATAATCTTATTTGGTTGTATGTGTAGTTCTATCTCGGCCTACACTGTTGCGAATCATCTCTTTTTTTATTTCATTTGTTGTGTATTCGCTGTGATCGCTATGATCATTCATAAACCGTATTACTTGAGTACATTATTGATTTAAAATAGCCATAGCTTTGCATTTTTTGTTCGAACAACGAAAATACAAGTCAACATTTTTTGTATTCCGAGTTTTTGTAAACTTAAAATTGTTTATACTAATACATTTATTTCCACGTCGCGATTCAAACACTTCACTTAATACGAAATCCATAATAAAACTATAAAATGTTAAGTCATACAATATGTTACGCTCACTGTAAATTATCATGTTAAACTAAACTTGCGTTGTGATAATCGCCTGATTTATTGAAAGATAGTTATAATCAAGTCCAAAAAGTTGTTTAAGGTAAAAATAAAATAAAAACATTAGATTGTGCGCAAACTACCTAGTTGTGGATTTAATTTTATCATATGCGCAAACGAGTTCCGTTATTTTAGGTAAAAATTGTAGATTGTGCACAAATAAGTTGCAGCCAATATTTTATTCAACATTTCGACCGCAATTAGGAGAACACAAAATTACACGAAAATGGATTTCGAGTATTTTATAGTTATTCATAATCATACAAAACGATTGTGAGCTCACAGTGAGACGCTCGTTATACAAACATGCTGACACGCCGTTAAAAATAACATCAAAATAGACATAGTATATTATAATACTATTTGCTAATTATTGATGTATCTATTGTATAAATTTTTTCAACTCCCCCCCCTACATCCATTAAGAAATCTTGCGCATAGACCTGCACCGTGTAATTTGGTATATGTTAATTTTAACTGGTAACTATCAACATTCACTAACTTCGGACATACATCTTAACATATTAACATATATACAATATAAAAATATTTATATGTTGGTAAAAAGTACTTTTTGAGTCTTCGTAAAATATTTGTTTAATGAAATGTCATGAATAGGTTGTATAAAATAGTTTACTGGTAATATGATAAAAATAATGCTATTTTTAAATAATTTTTTTCATGGTATTTATATTTTTATTTTAATGATATTAGTAAAATTTATTTAGTCCTTTCTTTAAATAGATTTAAATTGTATTTTTATTATGTGCAATGAATATGTTGAGAAAAAATTAGAATTTTCAAATTTAAAATAATAGAGTAATATTTTATTTAACTCAAACCACTAAAAAAATTATAAAATCATGGTTTACTTTAATGTTAACACTGATTCTAAACGGATCATCTCATAAATTAACGAAGTATTCAGAACAATAAAATTATCATAAAATATTTTACATTTATTACGATTATCATTATATTAGTGCAATGTTATATTTAAGGCCCAGATTCCAATGCAAAATGCATATTTTTTTGGGTGATCTGAGGAAATGCTTTCCAAGTAGACAAGCTGTTTCATGTGACAAAGAGCTCAAAGCTTAAACTTTTATTTCGCATTATTTTACTATTTTTAGAATTTTTCGACTTTTTTCATTTTTAGGGCATATTTTAGTGTTTTTTTGTCTTGAACAATAAACCTTCGTACCTACGATTTGAATATATAATATCTATACAATATTCGGCTTAATAATTTAAATTTAGTTAATTAAAAATATTATCCATGTTTTTCGATATTTCCCTTAAAAATATCTACAAATTTCTTCATAATTGCTATAAAGTTTGTACCTTATCTTTACTTTTGATCATCTGAACTCAGTAGACGGCAAATAATAAAATAAATTAAAATATTAAAATATATAGAACCTCTTTTCGAGAAATTTTCGCGATAAAATGAATTTACTAATGGCATTTTCATGGTAAAAGACATTTTTTAAAGGCATTTTTGACAGTTTTTTTGAGCATATTTCGATGATTTTTAATGCATTTAAATCTGGACCCTAGTTATATGTTTTAAATGTTTTAATATTGATATAACAAATGTCATAGGTAAATTTCGATTGAAAACAACACAGTTATAGTGTTGCTAAATAAATAATATTGATATAAATTTAAGATATAAAATAGTAAGGAATGGCTTCTTTATTTTATCGATTGTAAAGTTATTTCTGTGTAGTTTTAATAAATATGAATAGTTCATATCAAGTTAAATATTAAAAAGAAATAATGCTTAATGAACATTCATGAAGTTTGTATGTCGTCTAGAGTAGGTCATCCTTGTTTTCAGGCAAATCTATGTACCGACGTACCGTATATTTCATTCGTGTTGAAAGAATATTCACATATGAAAAGAAATAACGTGATATCATTAAATGAAACATTAATTGTCGGACACCTATTTAAAAAGAACAGAACATTAATTAAAGTACTTTAATCAAATAGTTGCTAAAATAAAAGTAAAAATTGTATATATATATATACACGCACACATTTCATAAACACTTTGTGACATATTATATTAATGAATATTGCATAAATGAAGTATAAGATTATATAATGGTCAGTGATAATATAAATCTGCAGATTTATTTGTCTTAGAATAGTATTTTAAATTTATTATTTATATTAAATTTTTATTCATTATTATTTTCAAATTCAGTTTTATAAAAAATAACTAAGCTTTATTATCGAAAAAAATTTGGTGTTATGACAAATTTTTGTTTTGTTTAGACTAATATATTTCAAATGTAGTAAAACTATAAAAAGAATATCGTATAATTAATCATATTATTTAAAAAATATCATTATTTAAGTATGTTCGTTATTCGAATCTAATATCAATTCTATTGAGAAAATAATAAAAACAGCAATAGATAATGTTATAGTTTAATGGGTACATTAAAAAACAATTAGAATTCATTAAAATGAAGAACGGTTTTGAAAATAAACCTAATTTTATTTTCAAATAAATAATGAATTAAAATTCAATGTAATATTTCAAATTAATTTTTCTGAAAATTGTATGAGAATTTAAATATTATTAGTTATATATAGATATTGTATTTATTTCATTATTATTTATCATATTTAAATAATACTTGTATTGCATTTGTGATAATATTATATTTTTCTAATTAGGTATAAGGTACTTTTGTGTATGATACTAAAATTAAACATAATAAACAAATTCCATTTTTTAATAGGAACCAGCAAATTATGAATTTTCATATGAAGTAAATGCACCAGAATCAGGAGCAATTTTCGGTCATAAAGAAAGCCGTCAAGGTGATGAAGCTACCGGAGTATATCACGTATTACTACCAGATGGTCGAACTCAAATTGTAGAATATGAAGCGGATGAAGAAGGATATAAACCGAAAATTACATACACTGATCCAGTAGGAGGCTATGCGGGCGATCGGCAATCTGGCAATGGAGGTCAAGGAGGCGGATATGGTGGTTCTGGAAATTCTGGTGGGGGTTCCGGAGGTGGTTATGGTGGTGGATCCAGCGGAGGTCTTGGGGGTGGATATGGTGGTTCTGGAAGTTCCGGTGGAGGCCTAGGAGGTGGCTATGGTGGTGGATCCAGCGGAGGTCTTGGGGGTGGATATGGTGGTTCTGGAAGTTCAAGTGGTGGCATAGGCGGTGGATATGGTGGTTCTGGAAGTTCCAGTGGAGGCCTAGGAGGTGGATACGGTGGCTCTGGAAGTTCTAGTGGAGGCCTAGGTGGCGGATATGGAGGTGGTTTCAGTGGAAGCCTGGGAGGTGGATTTGGTGGTGGTTCTGGTGGTTTTAGTGGTTCTAATGGGGGCCTTGGAGGTGGATATGGTGGTTCTGGTGGTTTTGGTGGTTCTAATGGGGGCTTTGGAGGTGGATATGGTGGTTCTGGAAGTTCCAGTGGAGGCATAGGAGGTGGATATGGAGGTGGTTCCAGTGGAAGCCTTGGAGGTGGATACGGTGGTTCTGGAAGTTCAAGTGGAGGCGTAGGCGGTGGATATGGTGGTTCTGGAAGTTCCAGTGGAGGCCTAGGAGGTGGATACGGTGGCTCTGGAAGTTCTAGTGGAGGCCTAGGTGGCGGATATGGAGGTGGTTCCAGTGGAAGCCTGGGAGGTGGATTTGGTGGTGGTTCTAGTGGGGGTCTTGGAAGTGGATATGGTGGTTCTGGGAGTTCTAGTGGAGGCCTAGGTGGTGGATATGGTGGTTCTGGAAGTTCCAATGGGGGTTCTGGAGGTGGATATGGAAGTGGTTCTAATGGTGGTCTGGGGGGTGGATATGGAGGTTCTGGAAGCTCCGGTGGTAGCGGGTTAGGAAGTTCTTATGGAAGCAGTCGTAATAGTTTAGGAAGTGGATCGTCGTCTTATTAATACTATTTTATTGCTCAAATGTGTGAACATCCTGAAAGAATTATCTAACTAAACTTATTTATGTAATAAATAAAGATTCCGTGTAAGATAATTAAATATTCAATTTTCCATGTTTGAATAGGATATACATAAATCTTATAACATTGTGATTTGCACAATTTTATCTATATTTACTTTACACATAATTCTGTACACTATTGAACTATTTATTTTTACTACATAAATCACTTAACACATTTTTATTTTTTAACTTGGTGAAATGTAAATGTTCTATTAGTTTTTGAAACTAAGATTATATTATGTATGTTAATTTTATAATTTTATATTTGACATTAATGTACCTAATAAGTTTGATATATTATTGTTATATATGAATAAACCTTGCTTTTCTATTAAAAATAATGGTTTTTACTACACATAGTAGAAGAGTACAAAGTTTACTATATTAACTAGTGTCTACTTTATCTAAATGAGAGCTAACTGTATAATAGCAATAATAAAAAAGCCGGACATACTTCGCACCACGGATATTCTTCGTTCTCCGGGTCAAATATTCTTGAAGGGTGTGTATAATTTTAAAGAAACGATAAATCATTTCTTCAATAAAACTATTCTGAACGAGAGAAGTTAATAATATAAAGAACAATAATAGTTGCCATTTTGAACACATTCACTAAGAGTATCTAACCCGAAGAGCGAAGAATATCTGTGGTGTGAAGTATGTCCGGCTTTCTTGTTTTTACTTTACTTTTTTTTATCTAATATATATACGTATAAAGGAAAAAAATTAAATGAGAAAAAAAAATTAGAAAAATATCCAACATTTTCACATATTCAAAATTTTCTTGCGTCAATATGTTTCTTATATTATTGTCTACTTATGTTTAAATTTTTCATAAAGTTCTGATCAAAAATTATAGTTTCTCACTCTTTTTTGTCAAATTTTGGGTACTTTTTTTCAAAAAAAAAAAAAAAAATTAAGAATCGAGAAATTCAAAAATCTGTCTCTTTAAAGAGGAAAATCCGGTTTCAAAAAGTTACTGATCGAAACTTTTGGACAAGTATATCTATACGAAAAAGTGTTAACAGAAAAAATAAATAAATAAATAAGCGTCAATTTAAAAACACTAGCTTCTTTTAATTTTGTTTAGAATCTAAAATAAAAGTTCAAAGAACTGTAATCCGGCTACAAAATAAAAAAAAAAAAAAAAAGCTCTAAAAGGTAAGAAACAAAATAGATACTGTTTAATATCATTGTCTTATTGAATAAAACAAGTCATTTTATATGTAAGATATTCTTATTTATTTATTTCTATTGGAATCCTCTCTCACTTCTACAATGTTAACATTATAATTCAATTTAAATGCTGTAGTCGTGTGTTGTCAACTACATAAAGCAAAAAGCAATAATTTTAGTCTGATATACAAGAATGGTAAATTAAAATATAATATAATCACATCAAACATATGGAAGATTTTAATTATAAAAGATTGATCTTGTTGAATAAGGCTATAATAGTAATCAACACCTCACTTATTTCTTACTTCTTGTTGTTTTTCCCGTAGTCGGGTTATAGTTTTAGATTCTGAACGAAGTGAAGAAGCTTATGATTTTACAATGATGTTTATTTTTTTTTATTTATTTTATTTTTTTTTCTATTTCTGTGAACACTTTTTCGTATAGAAATACTTGTGCGAAAGTTTCGATCAGTATCTCTACAGAACCGGAATCACACCCAGATGGTACTTTAAAGAGGTCATTTTTCCAATTTCTCAATACTTTTTCCAAGCGCGGTGAAAAACTGTTGAAAAATTAACGAAAAACGGCAAAATATGCAGTTACCGGAATTTTTGTAAAATTGAAAATTTATTTTTACCATAACTTCTACAATAATGGAGCTAGAAACTTGAAACTTTCACCAACTACTAAAAACGGTGAAAAGAACATTTTCTAACAATATCAAAATGATTTCATCAATT
>JAIPRM010009525.1:0-12502 GCA_025469315.1 Stegophylla sp. TES_Ste_2020 | reverse complement strand
TTTTTTGAAAAATACAATAATTGAATATTAAGTGTGTCGCCATTTTTATGGATCTAAATTAGGGTGTCACCGTATATAAAAGGTTGAGAACCACTGGTCTACAGTAAACGTCTCATAATACCTATATTATGTTTTACAGCGTTGGATTTTCGGACGCGCGTAACCGATAATTGCAATGATTGCATCAAGCCCCCGTGAAAGTGATGAAGAACGCTGGATTATGATTTATACTTTCCAAACGCATTGCCACCAGACGCAGAGACGATTAGAAAATATGTGCATAATATTTAATATTATTTGGGATTGTTATCATACGTATAATATTATAATATATTATAGTAGCCATTATTATAAGTAAATATTTACGTAATATGATTATTGTATTATTATTATTATTATTGTTGTTGTTATTGACTACACCGCGTCTGCATGGTTCAGGCGCGCACTCGAGATTTTTTTTTTTTTTGGGGGGAAGGGAGGGAAGCTTAGGTATTTTCTTACTTTCCTTCAGACTCAAATATACAATTATCATTAATTTTTAATAATTTATATTTTATTTATTATTACAACTGCTTCCTACAGCGCACATCACGCAAAAAAAAAAAAAATTCAAGTTACATAACGTCCATAGCAATAAATTTAAAGTCTGAGTAGAGCAAAGAAACTAGTGTTTTTACTATAATTTTAATTTTTTTTTCTGTGTACACGAATTCGTATCAAAATACTTATCCAAAAGTTTCGACTAACAACTTTTTGAATCACAATTCGCCTTTAGATAATACTTTTAACACAACATTTTTCGAAATTCTTGATAGATTTCTTAAAATTTGGAAAAAAACACGAAATTTGATAAAAAAGACTCGAAAACTATCTTTTTTGAACCCAAACTTAATGAAAACTTGAATAATAATATGAGAAATATTTTGACATTTTTTCCCCATCAATTTTCTTATCAAAACATTTTCTTTTTTTTTTTTTGCTTTTCTCAGTTAATAGTAAAATATAAAAATATTTTTTTTTTCTTATGATATTAATAGATTTCATAATTTTTAAGTAAAATTGCTTTATATAAACTGGAGCTTTCGTTCAAAAGAATCGTTTTATTGAAGAAATTATTTATCATTTCTTTAAAATTAAACATACCTACAAGAGTGTCCTACCCGAGGAGTATTGTTATGGTCGTTATCGCTTAAAAAACTCCACAGCCGACGATCACCCAACCAAATTGCTAATACACATATTATATATAATATATGTATATATACAAATCTAAAAGTATGTTTAATGAAATAGTATACCATCAGACTTTGTCACAAACCTTATCACGAACAACTACATCTTTATAATATATTTTTTTGTTCTACACATAAATCTTTACATTTTTTTATTAATAAATTATATAAGTAAAATTAGTAAATAAAAAATATTAACATTGTAACATATTTGTAATAAATCAATATTTTTGATAATGTAAAAACTAACATGGAAAAATTTTCGGGGGGAAACTATAGTATCAAAGCCTCTCTTTTGGGTGTGCCACTGGCGTGATTCATACCATCTGTCTACCAGTCGGGATTATGCGATATAACAATAATGATGTGTTATTATAATATCCCATGGGGTTATATGTATGGTACATAAAATGGTAAAATAAAAAGAAAATAAGAATCGAAAAAACACCCCTCCCCACCCATCAAAACTCGTATTTTTTTTTTTTAAATAATTTTTTGACCACTGGATATTATAAAATGACACCGGTGTGTGTAATTTCACTTTTTTTCATTTTCATAGTTCACGATTCCCAGCACTCTTCATGTTCAATGGACTAACGATATGATTGATTAAAAATAAAACTATGCGGATGTGTTGAGATAGAAAAAAAAACGATAAGATAGATTAATGTGATTTCGACTGTGTACGCACCTATATTATGTACTCGTTTAGTTTAGAGCGTTAATTTATAGGCAAATTCTCCTGCGCGTAAGCTGAGAGGGCCTAACTTCTAGAAATATTTAATAGGTATTACAAACGAATGGTAAATTTAATCACCTGCGAATCTCAGTTTTAATCAATTAAACGTTAGTATTTGTTTTTAATTTATTAAAAAATTAATGCCCGTATATCCCGTATATGGAAGTGCATTGCAAAGAATCTCGAAAGGCAAGAGAATTCATTCTGTAATCTAATATGCAGACTATTCCAGTACGATAGAACAATTGTTAACAATTAAATTCGTATGAAAATCGTGGGTAAATAAATAAATCAGTTAAGTTTTCGTGTATAATAGTCGAACAACGTTTATTAAAATAGCTTATGGCTAAGAACAAAAACACAAATTTGATGTATTCAATCGAATTTTATCAAGACGTATAATAATATTTTGTCTTACGTAAAATTTAGAACTGTTGTTCATTTTTTTCCTCACACATCCTATTGAAATTTAAATAGAAACAATAATGATAATAATGTGTCTCGCAATTTCTCTTAATGCAAAATAAACATCATACAAACATCGCCAGATAAGTAAATAATAATTTTATTTTATTAATGACCGCTGAGTCGAAATTCTATCTCCAGATATGATACACGACTATCTCCAGATCACCAGAAAACCGCACTCGTTCAATTACATACCAACATATATTGTATATATAATTAATATAAAATAATTTTACTGCTATTTTTGCATATGGTTTAAATTACGCCGTATTTTTGGGATCTTCTGCAGTTGGAGAATGATTTCCGAAATATATTTAAAAAGCTTTTTAGAGGGGGAACGGGCTGCAGCCGGTAAACCCGGTGAATAAAATTCGATAAAATATTTCGTGCCAAACGAGTTTATAAAATCGTTAATCAAACAATAAATGAATTCGTAATGAAGTACATAAACCAATAAATGCGACGCTTTCTGTTTCCGTGTCTCTTAATTTCAATTATTAATACAGCGTTGTGCCGACTCATTATCAATACTAATCGATTGTATTGTATTTTTATTTCTGCGGTTGTGCTACAAATAGAGGTGATTTTTCAGTTAAATTCACTTAATCACTATCGTCGTCGTCGTCTTCGTAATTAAACACGACATAACGCCAATAACGCAATATTGCAGTTCCCGTAGAAACGAGTAGCTACAGTAAAGTTTTTCTTTTTTAGGAAATTTCAAATATTTTACAATGACAAAACAGAACATCATTTTGTCCGGATCACGTCCGCCACCGACGTCCCGTTATTGCATCAATTGATCCCTGGACCGAAACGTTTATCGAAGAAAACTCAAACCTCTAATAATGTTAAATACGAATCATCACTATTTTTTATTTGCTATCGTGAAACGGTTGGACTGAATCGCACGAAATAATGAATTTACGGAAAATTAAATAATTAGAATTTTCGTTGTTTTCTATGAACCCTTGTTTATCTACAGTGACGGCCGCCGCCGCCGCGTCAGATATTTCCGTCGTCGCGAGATTAAATGGAAAGTACCGTTGCACACAAAGTTTCTCGTTCGAGGTGGTCTGGTCCGACTGGTTTTTTCGCATTAATTCAAGGCATCATAGGTATTATTATAAACGTATAAGTCGTCTCACACACATTTACTTTCATTCGAGTAAACGTAGATAGACAGTATACGTACAGATATATTATATATATATATATATTATAGAGTGCCATTTAAGTGGGCAGTGTACAGTCGTTTTGGGACAAAAATAATATATCAGAATACACGAGGTAAGTTCTCGAATATTGTCGTTTTAATGTAACAGACGGTAAAGAAAGTTTTGACTCTTAGAATTTCGACGCTCACGTCGCGATCGGGTGAATTCTTTTAATGTAAAATCAAAAACTAATAAAGTCTCTTTTATTTTTTCGTTTTAAATCATTTACTAGATATGTTATGCGAAAACGATTTCGAAAAATTGATAAAAACTTAATTCTTACGATTTCGACGTCGTCTGACATAACGGACTTACACATATTATTACCATCTCTGTACGATTTGAAAAGTAATAAAAAAAAAAAGTTTTCACTTGTGATTTTAAATGATGTATTTAATTGATAACTCACTATCAATAGTGTACTCTTAAGTACTATAGTAAATATTAAATTTAAATGACCGCATTTTATTGAAAAATACACACACACGCAATGTTACATCACACGTTAAACGTTTGCAATTTTCACCATTTTCAGTATTATTTAAATTTAAGAGGGCTTTTTTTTTTTTTTAATTTCTATCAATAAACGTGTTACAGAAATTTTTGGGGAGATGACATGATTTTCGAAGCGGATATTGCATAACTATGTCACCGTCAAACAGTGGTCTAAAAAAAAATTAAAAACCAGCATTTTTTAAATAAACAGGTCATGTAGTGTTATAAGTCATTTTGATAAAAATTCAAATTTTTGTTAAATTTGAGGTCTTAGTGGCCTTTAAAGAGTATCAAAAATATAAAGTCTTTCTAAGTTGGCCATGTAAATTGTTAAATCGTATCTAAATTTTGTGAAAAAGACATTTATTGTATTGTACGGTGACACTTAATATACGTCAAATAAAAAATAATACCATTTAGGTATTTTAATTATAAATCATTTTTTTTTTCTTTGTGCAGTTATGCGCTGTTAATTTGTGTTCCTAAATCTGTATAATATAACATTTACTATCAGATAATAGAAAAAAAGTTGCATATTTTTTACATTTTACAATGTATTTTTGAAAATCTGTTTGATTACCTATACATACAATTCTAAATACCCAAAATCAAAGTTATATTTTACTGCAAATCTAAATTTTTAGTTGTATTAAGTAATAAGTTATGTAATATATAAGACTCAGAAAACAAAACAAACATTTATTAATTTATTCTTTGGCATAATTTTAATATGAGCTTACAAGTAGTCAAAATGACAAATAAACACAGTAAACATGATTGTAAAATTTAAAAAAATTTAACTTTTTTTCTTTTATCTGATAGTAAATGTTATATTCTAGAGAATTAAGAACATAAATTAACTGCATAACTGCGCGAAAAGAAAATGACTTAAGTATAAGTGCAATAAATAGTATTATTTGTTATTTGACTTATATAAAATGTCATAGCATAAAATTGGTTCGAAATATTAACATTGAAATTACATAAATGTTTTTTCGCAAAATTTAGATACGATTTGACTACTTAAATAACCAACTTAGAAATACTTTACATTATCGATACCTACTTAACAAGCCACCAAGACCTCAAATTTATCAAAAATTTGAATTTTTACTAATAACACTCAAATGACACTAAATGACATGTTTATTCAAAAAATGCCGGTTTTGAATTTTTTTTTAGACCACCGTGAGTCACCGTTTTCATTATAATAATATCATACCCGACGGACGAGCCTTGAGATATTTATAATAATGCACAATTGTACCAATAATAAGAATAAGTGAATACGGTTTCGGACTATGAACATGTCCAAAATTTCTCGTAATGAATCATTCACTTTTGCAACGTATTACAGTATATGTATAATAATATAATAATATGTACAAATTGACGGTTTTATCGTGGAAACGTCCGAACCGCGATTTCGTTTTACGGTATAGATATTATACACGCACAAAAACGCGGTGAATAAATGCCATGATTCGACACTAAAAACGAATCGAAGGAGGAAAAACTAAAATCGAGTGAATTCCAATGTTAAATATTTACATCAAAGTATAGAAAACCTAGGGGAGGCATACGAGATAAGTAACCTCGCACAATAATTTTGTAAACAAATCGCGATCTACGCAAAAAAATCAAAAACGTCCGATCAAACCGAATACATGAATGAGAAGAAGGCCGTTCGTGCTGCACTAAACACCATCTCTGTCGGTAATATGGCGTAACACGAAACGTGCGAAAATTCAAATTCTGACTTGTTTCGACTCGGTCATTTTGTAATTGTAAAATAATCTTTTTATGTAACATTTTTTTGAAAAATTTTAATCTATTCGAGTATGAAGGCAACAATTGGAGTTACATTTTGAATAAACGTAAGCTGTATCACAGATATGTACATCAGAAGAATAAAAAATTTGAAAATCGACAAAAAATGTGTATTTGAATACATTCGAAAAATTAATTTCAATACAACTTCATGCAGTCGAGATATTTTTTTTATTCAGACAAAAATAACCCACAGTATCATGGCTATTGGGAGGGACGAGATATTTAGTGGTGCTTGAAATTGTGATCACATCAATTGTGCTTAAATGAAATTGCGGACTGGTTGACCACTTGGTCATATTTTCTTATTAATTATGTAGTACGGATGTCCGATACGAAACTAATATATCATACGTATTACGCTTTATAACATAATATTATGTACACAAACGCATTATAACTTTTGCTGTAAACGAAAAAGGAATAAAATTGTGAAATTTTTCTCAAACTTTCCTACACGTATTGGAGAAATAAAAAAAAATTACTTAAAAAATACACGGTTGTGTCGTGAGTACAGGTCACGTTATCTGCCAAGCGATTAATTCATATTAAGGCCGAAATAACATACTGGGATAAACGAGGTGCAGGAGGAGGTTATATTTTAACGGGAGGCGCATACGAAGAGTACTTACAGGAATAAGACCGGCAAAGTAACACTTTTATGTCATAAAAATCGAACTCTTGGTGCGTGTGTTGAAAATAACTATTAATGTTCTTTATATTAATAACTTCCTTCGTTCAGAATCGTCTTAATAAAAAAATGATTTATCGTTCCTTTAAAATTATACATACCCTACAAGGGTATCTGACCCGAAGAGCGAAGAATATCCATGGTGCAAAGTATATTCGGCTTTCTTGTCTATACTTAAACTTTACTTTACTCTTATTTTTATATTTATTTATTAGATAAAAAAAGTAAAGTAAAATAAAATAATATAAAGTAGAAAATATAGTAAAGTTAACTAGAGTAAAGCATAAGTAAAGTATAGTTAAGAAAGCCAAAAATGCTTCGCACCACGGGTATTCTTCACTCCTCGAGCCAGATAATAATTGTATGTTGAAAATGACGATTATTATTGTTCTTCATACTATGAAATTCGTTCAGAATCGTTTTATTGAAGAAATGATTTATCGTTACTTTAAAATTGTATACATCCACCAAGATTATCAGACCCGAGGAGCAAAGAATACCCGTGATACGAATAATGTCCGGTTTCTTGTCTATACTTTACTTATCTTTACTTTACTTAACTTTAATTTCCTTTACTTTGCTTTGATTTGTTTTGCTATGTTTAGCATTACTTTATTTTTTGATTGTATATAGTGTTTATTCGATAAAGAGAACGTTCGCGAATTATAATATTATTTTAATATTATAGAATTTTTATAGTTTAATGGCAGTTCTGCACACTTTTTTTCGTATTTAACGTTTAAGATTCCGTCGGTAAGTCGAGTGACCCGAGGAGAAGGAATATATTATCATCAAGTTTGGAATTTTATAATATTTGCATATTTCTTCTTAAATATTAAGTTAAACAGCAAAGTAAGCTTAAAATTTATATAAAGATTTAAAGGACTAAAGTCAAAAAATTCTTTTAGTCTATTTTGCAATTTTATAGAGTTTAATACAATTTTTGAATCAGGGATATTTTGCATATTTTTACTTGTTTTTTCAATCAAAATGCGTCATAAGTTATGAAATAAATTTGTCTTTGGGTTATTGTCAATGAAATGTTCAATGTTCAATGTAAGTAACGGGTATAGATTATTAAAATAAATCATCTTTTTTCAAATTGTTTGGGTCTTGTTCTAAACGTTTGTTTTACTGCTGAATATGACGAAATTTTTTCATTTACAACTAAAATTATGTCCAAATAATGAGGTTCAAACTAAGTGATAAACTAACTTAGATAAACTAAGTGCTCTCGAAACTTAAATAACTATAATAATTTATAAATGGTAAATAACTAATAAGTATATAAGTACGCATATCTATTAAATTTTAACCACTATAAAATGCCAACCCTTATTAAGCACGAAAAGTTATAGTTATTACATATTTTTATTCGTGTATTCTATTTATAATTAGGCCAGTCATATTTGTTTTTTTTTGCACATTTGTGCATATTTTGATAATTTTTTTAAAAATAACATATTAATGATATTATTGTGCATATAAATTCATTTTTAGTAAAATTTATCCTATAAAATAAAACTTGAATACAAAATCTGTAGTTTGAATAATATAGCGTTCAAATTTACAGGTATGATAAAAAAATAAATGTGAGTAGTACAATATTTATTATGTTTTAGATTTGTATAGAACTTTTACTCGTTTAAAAAATATTTTTCGGACAATCGTCGTCGTTTATATGTAATATGTGACAAATTCACATCATTTACGAGTACAATACATTAATTTTTTTATCAATTTATTGTTTATCGAAATGTAAATTTTTATTCAAATCTTTTTAAAAAAAAGTTCATAAAAAAAATTCCATATTTTTTTCTTATTTGGTGTTTTTTTTTTTTTTTTTTTTTTTATATACATTGTTTTGTTTTTTATGTACATATTTTGCCAATTTTGTGTTCTACAACTTCTCATCCCTACTGATTATATTATCATAACAATATGTTTCGTCACGTGACGACGACTCACTTTTAGCGGCCCAAAACGATCCGCCACGTAGCGCCTCCAGATAGACCTTCATCACGTCGCGGCACTGGACGGACAGCTTGGACGCGGCCGGCAACATAACGGGGTTCCACCGGTGAGGGTTGTACACGTTCAGCAGCCACTCCAAGTCGGACGTGTACGAGGCGGACGCGGGGACCGCCGAGTCGGCGGTACTGTTCCCGTCGTCCGCGGTCCGCGGCAACGCCATCGCAACGCTGTCGTCCCGCAATAGTTGTCCGTCCGTCGACACCGATTGTTGTTGTTTGGCCGTCCTGAACACCTTCTGTATGTTCGTGATGACGGGCGCGTCACGTTGACGGTGGTCGCCGTGGCTCGTCGAATACACGGCCACTTCATCGTGCGGCCGCACTGTCATCAGTTGATCCATCATAATCGTCGACCCGCCGTCTTCGGCGTCGCCGAACGCGGTGGCCGGCTCGCCGTCCAGCTGCGGCGGTGGTGGCGGTTGGCCGACGGCCCGCGCACAACAATGACTCGCGAACACTACGACAACAGCGGCCGCGGCCGCGGCAGCCAACGGCGATTTAAAATATCGCTTGGCCATCTTTTCGATGGTTGCGTCCCGGACACCCGAACGCTTCTGCTGGGCCGCGTCGCGCCCGCCGGTCTCCGCGGATCCGGAGCGAGCAAACGCGTGCCTCGCTGCTCCTCCCGCACACGCACGCTCGCTCGCTCGCGTCTCCCCGTCGTCGCCCCGGTAACGACAGCGGCACCACGTGGTATACGCCCAACGATAGTAGTGGTGACGGCGGCAGCGGCGGCGGCGGGGCAGTAGTCTTGGTCGCGGTCGGTCGGTTGTACGATGCCCGACGACGAACGGCTGGCGGCCACCTTTCACCAGCCGGGCCGCGAGCGTGAAAGTGGAAATACCGGACGACCACTTGCGATTCGTCGTCGGTTATTTCATGTTATTGTATTATTATTATTATTATTATTGTTGTTATTGCGACGTCAACACTCGAATTCTCTACCAATTTTTCTTTTTTTTTAATATTTTTTCTTTCTTTTTTGTAGCGTTTTGTTAGTTTCTTCATCTCCATCTCTATACTTGTGCGATGTATATAATCACGACAAGCTCTTAATTTTTTTTTTTTTCCAATCTTCGATCACCGAAGACACGTGATCTGCAATTATATAATTTCAATTTAATCATTAAAGTCGTATTCGGGAGAAAGCATTTGAAAAAGTATATTTAAATACTTTTAACGATATTGCATAATAGCAGTGGTAAACTGTAAAGTCAGAGTAACATACAGTCAGGTGCATTTGCCTCCCCGCATCCCAAGAGATTTTTTATTTATAATATTAGCATACCAATACGATTGAAAAACAAATTAGAACAAATATTACTTATTTTTCATTAAAATCGTTATTTTTTCAACCAAATTGTATATTAAACTCCTCTACTCACAATTGATAAGTCAAAGCGTCTTGTGATACAATTCATAACGTAAAATAAATTGACAATAACGTTTAGTTCACTTCCTTACAATCAACAAATAAAAAATATTATTTAATAATCAATAAAAAATATTTCAGTGCAATTCAATTTTCACTTAGAACAGAAAATGTATTGTGGTTAGGTTTATTTAAAATTTAGATATCACTGTTGGCAAAGAATAATCGACTGAAAAAAAGAAAGTAAAGAAAACGGGACATACTTTGCATCACAGATATTCTTCGCTCCTCAAGTCAAATGCTCATGGTGAGTTTGTAGAATTTTAAAGAAACGACAAATCATTTTTTTATTAAGACGATTCTGAACGAAAGAAGTTAATAATATAAAGAACAAGCAGTCATTTTCAACTCAATCACCAAGAGTATCTCACCCGAAGAGCGAAGAATATCCGTGGTGCGAAGTATGTCCGGCTTTCTTATCTTTACTTTACTTTTGTATCTAATAAATAAAGAAAATAAAAAAAAATTACTAAGAAAATAAAATGTTGGAAAAATTTCAAAATTTTCTTACTCCAAAATATTTCCCATATTATTCTCTGTCTATAATTAAATTTTCATAAAGTTTAGATCAAAAAATGATGGTTTCCAAGTTTTTTTTGTAAAATTTGTAAAATTCCCCCCCCCGTGCCGGATTATGTAGACGCGGCCCTTCGAGAAGTATGCTTTTAGTGGTCCATAATATGCTGTTACATACATAATATATACATTTTTCTGTAATTTAAGTCTAATATTTGAGCGACCCTTCAAAATTTTCTCAAATGTTCGATTGGCCTATCTGGTTCTGCCCCCCCCCCAAAAAAAAAAATAAAAATAAAAAACAAAACAAAACAAAAAAAAATTAAAACTTGTGAAATTCAAAAAATGACCTTTTTTAAATACCAACTAGAGGCAAAACCAGTTACAAAAAGTTGCTGATTGAGACTTTTGGACTAGTAAATGCATACAAAAAAGTGTCCACAGGAAAAAATAAATAAATAAAAATCATTGTAAAAACACTAGCTTCTTCACTTCATTCAGAATCTAAAATAAGAAATATTGGTTAAATATAATAAATTTATTAAATTACCAATGCATAACAAATAGTGTTATACAAATTTATATTTTACATTGAAAGATGAATTATAGCGAATAACTTAACTTTTAGATTATGTTGTTTTATTTTTCGATTGAATATGAATGGCACTTATTGGACTTTGTCTTGTTTTTGAGTTTTTGAGAAGATATTTTTTGATTGCTCTCCCTCTAAAAATATACTCAGAACGCCATTATCCTAAATGGGACAATATCAAAGGCCCCGTGCTCCGCACAGTTAGATAAGTATAAGAAAAAAGAATCTCTAATGGTTTCTGATAAAGTTTTAAATTACATTATTTGAGTGTATAGTGTACATATTATGATGACCAGATATAGCTTTTTACATAGGACAGTATTCTTTTTTATTGTATTGTATTAGTGTTCTTAACAAAAGTGTTAAGTACATGAAACTATATGTAATACCATAAATAAGTAAATATTTATAATTTTTTATTATTTACTTGAATATTAGTTTAAATTTCATGGTTCAGAGAAGTACACATTTTGTAAATTTAAAAAATTTGCTTGAGGCAAAATATTTCTCGTTAGGTTAGGTTTGACGACACCTAACCTAACCTAACCTAACCTAACCGTAATGGGTATAAAATAAAAGTAGAGACTAAACATTAAAGATTTAGAAGATGAGTATTTTCTACTAGTATCACATCTTGTCCACAGAAATATATTAGATAATTCGGTTTCACCAAGTTACGCTACATTATCATAGAACCTTTCATTTTTCACATAGAACCACAACTCCGGAAATCACATGAGCTACTTATAAAACACTATATAAATCAGGAAAAAGAATACAAAAAAAATTAATTAAAGAAATTATAACTGCATCATCATCAAAAACAAAACGCAGAGCGTACTTGTAACTAATACCTCTGAAAATGTGATAAACAAAAATAGATATTTTGACAAACGCGTTTTTGTCAAATTTTGAGTAGTTTTTCTCAAATTTTGGAAAAACTATTGAGAATTTCGAAAAATCATCTCTCAAATGTACCAAAAAGACGTAAATTCTGAATCAACAAGTTGCAGGTTGAATCATTTGGACAAGTATTTAATATGTCCGAAAAAGTGTTTATAGAAAAAAATGTCAAAACTTTTAGCCAAGCATTTTCATATGAAAAAGTGTCAACTGAAAAAAAGCGGACATACTTCGCACGATGGGTATACTTCGCACGACGGGTGGTATTCTCTTGACGGGCGTATTAAATTTTAAAGAAACGATAAATCATTTCTTCAGTAAAACGATTCTGAACGAAGGAAGTTAATAATATAA
>JAIPRM010009524.1:0-14688 GCA_025469315.1 Stegophylla sp. TES_Ste_2020 | reverse complement strand
TTGAGAAATTCAAAAAATGACCTCTCTAAAGTACAATCTAGAGGCGAATCGGGTTTCAAAAAGTTATTGATCGAAACTTTTGGACAAGTATTTCTATACGAAAAGTTGTACACAGAAAAAATAAATACCATTGTAGAAAGCTAGCTAGCTTCTTCACTTCATTCGGAATCTAAAATGTAGTTTTATTAATTCGAATTATTTGTCCGGATACGTCATATGCATTACACGTCGTCGTGTTATTATTATTATTATTATTATTATCAGTACGCGAATCGCGCTCTGTGTAGCTGGTTGAATATTATTCGGCCGAATTAGTTGCGGATTCCCCGCGCAGTATAATATACGAAAAACCAGTGTCCCGAGGAGTTGCGTGTCCGTATATTATAACGATAATAATATTATTATAATGTAATATATAGAGGCGTATATTATGTGTATAATATGTGCACTCGGAGATATACGTAATGACTCATGTAATTATATAGTTGTGTGTGTGTGTGTGTGCTGGCGAATCCTCGTTTACAACATGGCAGTCGGCGGCGGCGGCGGCGGCGGCCGTGGTCTGTAGACGGAAGCGAGTTGGTTACTACGCACTCCGAGAGAAGCAGCGCGGACTCCGAGTGTTTTTTCACATCGTAGAAAATATATTTACATTCGTAATTAATAATAATTATTATTATTTCACCGTTTAATTAGCCGGATTACACGCGAGAGGCGTTTTCTCTAGACAACAATGCTTGCGCTGCGGGGATATTACGATGACCGGTTTTCGACCGTCGTCGTGTAATCCGTATTTAATAATTTATTATTATACAGTCAACGTCAAAAATTTGACACACGAGAAATACACATAGATAACAGAATATAAAAACATATTATTATAAGAAGCTGCATATAACTTATACTAACCGAAATATTATGATTAGAGAGAAGTAAAAGAAATAAATAAAACAAACTCGGTATAAATTGTATGAAACAAGATGTGAGATTATTTGCATATTATTAAGTTAGATTTAATGTTGGGGGGGGATATAAAAATTACACTGAAGCCTAGTGTTTTACTAGGAATACGAAAACTTAATTCTCCAAGAAGACTTGGGGCTGACAACTTGACCATCGATCAGACGTTGAATATAACGAAATTATCACGCCCAACAGAAAGGGGAACAAGTGTCAGAGCCATTAGCGCAAATATACGGGGGGCTTAACACCCCCAAAAGTATTTTTAGCCCCCCCCCCCCAAAAAAAAAAATATATGATATTCGAATAGGTATATATAAAAATATTTACGGTGTAACAATGAATATTACTTTATGATATTGAGTACAATACTATATGAATCAATTGTTAATTGTAAAATTACTAATAAACACGATATTTTCCTATGTTGAAATACAAATATTGTATTTCAATGTTTTTTGATCCTTAAATACAATATTTTCATTATACAGACGTACGATAAATAAGCGTAGGTAAAATAGGTACATCATACATATTGTATTATACTTCAGAAAATATTTTACACGATTATATACTTTATGAAAATGAATAAAAAAATATTAGCCCTCCCCCCCAAATTTTTCATTCTATTTGCGCCTATGCTCAGAGCTTTGACAGTAACTGGCCCATAATTAATAATCATGTGGTGGATGAGGAATATACTATATATGTATAATATATGCATGCGCACAGTGCTCCGGTCACTCGTTTGCACCATATTTTTTTTGTTCGGCCTGTATTATAATGGAAATAAATATTATCAAATTTGAAATTTATTTTTTGCTGCTGCTGCTGGAAGAGATCACTGACATTGTGTAGCGGTCAAAACGTGTGTCAGTATATCGTATAATATTTTTATATTGTGTCACACTCGGAGTATACAATATATATTATATTGTAAAATTGACGCTGTGTAACCCTTACCCCCACTGTGATTTTTTTTTTGTCGCCGAAGAAAGGGTGCAGTTACGGCGGCGCACACAAACCATCTGTGGTCACGGTTAACCGAGTACGTTCGCGCCGCGGCAGTAATTAAGCTCGGTATTGTGTTTTTTTTTTTTGGAGATGACATATCCCCGAAAAACGCATAGCGGATATATTATTATATTATTACGTATTTTCTAGCACACGCGTCGTCGTATGTATGTATAAATGCACTCTGTCGACTGCGTGTCAGTGAATTATGAATTATGATTGAAAAAAAAAAAAATAAAAAAGAACCGGCTCGCTGCATGGTGCAGGTGCACGGGGAGGGGGGAGGTGGGCAGAGAGGAGTGATACTGTATAAACGTTGGGTGTAGAACAAAAACCATTACCGAAGAG
This sequence comes from Stegophylla sp. TES_Ste_2020, assembly GCA_025469315.1. Lineage (NCBI taxonomy): Eukaryota > Metazoa > Arthropoda > Insecta > Hemiptera > Aphididae > Stegophylla > Stegophylla sp. TES_Ste_2020. Next base: position 12,366 of record JAIPRM010009524.1, on the reverse strand, counting down.
AGCATTCGGCGGCGGCGGCGGCCCCTATAATTTCGGAAGGTAGTCCATTTCGCCAGAAGAATTATGATTTGTACGTACGTATGTGTATATTATAATATATACCTCCGTTAGAGGTTCTGTCATATCCCGGCGGGCACCGCCTACTCTCGGCTGAGGAGAGCAGCAACAAGAGGCAACGTGCCACTTAAAAGGAGCCCGATGGTAGGACGCGGAGGGGCGTGGTAACCGCGAAGAAGAAGAGGAACGAGACGGCGGCTGCGGAGGAGGAGAGGAGGAGGAGAAAAAAAATATATATGGAAACCACTTAAGAAGAGCGGTTTTAGCTCCGGGCGAAAACCGAGCCGACCCGGCAATTTGGTCGGCGTGGCCATTACCCCCGGGAGGGTTCCTGCAGTATACGAGAAGACGTCTTTTTATGTGGTATTTTACCAGGTACACATATATTAGGTTATATTATACCTCATCCCCGTCGCATTATATATATATATATATATATATATAATATCTTTGTCTGTGTAAAATCACATCGGGACGTGAACGATACGGAAACTTTTTTTGTTTGTCTTCGTGAAACGGTTAGCTCTCAGAAGAATACCGGAGCCGAAAGGACCCGTGAGTGTTTCCAAACCCTTCGTCGGACGCGTTATGTTCTGCGATTCCACCAATGACCGTGTACGCCGGGTTACAGAATCAGGTAGAACGTGTAACAGGTAGTAAAGAAGTTTGCTAATAAAGCAATTCCGGGCAATCATATTATTACGTATATGTGTGAGAGAGACGCCCTAAGTAAGCGCCCCAAGCAACATTTTTTTAAATTTTTTTTATTAAAGTTTACTAACTATCGTGGAATATATGTACCACTTCAAAAAAAAACCAAAAGAAAAACTGCGTAAAAGTGTTTTCAGAAGAAGAAAAAAAATCAACATCATCATGAAGAACACTAGCTTCTTCGCTCCACTCAGAATCTAAACGACGAAGTAGTGCATACGTTCGGAGAAAACATGTCTTTATATTGTTAAATTAAGATTTTTTTTTTTTTTTGTATAATATAATCAATAGGGTAGTGCTTCTAAATTTTGAGAAATGATCTCTTAAAAGTGAGTACCATTTGGAGGTAAATTCGAATTCAAAAAGTTGCTCGTTGAAACTTTTGGACAAGCATGTATAAATTGTTAATGGAAAAAAAATAAACATAAACCAGTTGCTTCAGTCCACTCAGTAAAAACAACAATGTAATGTAATTTAATGTATCGAAAAACTAGTCGACGGTTAAGTTTTTACTTGGATGGCGGAAACTATTCAATTTTAATGACATATAAATTGCATGTTTCTGAAATTAAGAGCGATGGGTTTGACAAAGTTTCGCTTTGAATACAAAATATGTCGGAACGTGTTTCACCGCGACACTGTTGGTTTTCAAAAATTTTTATTCCTATTTCATATTGGCGTCTCGGGTGGAATTGTACGTTTAAAAAACGTCATCGAGTTATATCAACCCATATGTGTCACATCATCTTTTCTAGATTTGTCGGTGAACTTCATCTTCTCACGGTCACACAGCCTCATGCAACAGATGGCAAAATTTTGTATCTATCTATACACACACACATACACACACACACACACACACAGTAAGAGACATGTGACGTCGTTTCAACCATACGTTATATTATATTATACATATTATTATTATTATTATGCTTGCTTAAGAGGGAGGGGGGAAAGACTCTTGTGTTAAGTGACTTCTAACGACACTCTCGGCCGGATGATAAGTGGCGTTTGTTGTTTTTCAAAACGTTTAAAAAATCCACATAATATTATAGTCTTAATAAATCCAGAGTAAAATATAACACAACACGCGCACACTAGTGTGGTGCTTATGACTAGGCTTGCGCGATAGTTATTTGTGACATTCGATTGTGTTTAAATAATCGAATTAGTAGTATATTTGTTCTCGAATTGGCATAGTGTTCTTCTTAACAAACACTACAAACAGCTCTCTGACTATACACACACGGATTTCTCAAAAACTTGCCATACCTCACTCAGTATTGTAGATTTTAAAAATAAAAAATAAAATTAATTAGGCAGGAAATTAACATTAAGTATGAAAATAAAACATAATAATATGTATGGTATTAACAATAAACTTTGTCGAGACAAAAAAAAAAAAACAATGGCAAAAAGCTAACAGCAGCAATGACAAGTACGCACCACAGAGGGGGTTATCAATTTATTATCAATGATCTCCAATTAATCGATATACCGGCACAGGCCTACTTATGACCTCCTCTCGCCAGATTACACGAGGAAATACAAGACCTCTTTGTTATTATTTTTATTTTTTCCTTTAAGTTATCCGTACCGGCCACAGCTTCAGCTGTGAAGGATGTCGTGTTTATCTGTTGAGGGTTATTTCGGCTCGGAAGCACAATACGTAATATGAATTGCGAAATAGCTCGTCGTCGGTTCTTCTTTGTATTTTTTTTTCTCCTCTCGTACACATTGGAATGCTTGTGAAACGTTTATAGCAGTCTTTTTGTTTTTTTACAAAAAAAAAAAAGATATTTGTATTATCCCATTGCCACAATGTTTGCTCAAGGAGATAATTTAATGTTTTACTATGTTAAACTGTTACTAATTTGTTGTAAAATTGATTAAATTAAATAAAAAAAAAATGAAAAATCATATCATTGCTGTAGTGGTGTTCGGGTGTGGAAGATGTGACGTCTAATCCGAATTCTGTGCACGGTGTCCCCCCTGTCATCGACCTCCCAGGGGTGGGGGGGGAGAGTATCACCGACCAATAGCTGCACGTACACGACGAAGAGAGACGTTGTTGTTTCGTATGCAGGAGACACCGCCGCCGTTTGGCCTGTTGTTTGGCCTATTATTTTTTTTCTTAGTAAAAAATTCACTTTGACCACCACCACTGGACACGGAGAATTTTTCACTAGTAGGACGCGCGTTGAAATACTTATATATATATATATATACGCTGATGATTTGTATTTCAATTATTTGTACATATTTTTTTTGTGCTTAAACGGTCGTCATCACGTTCTGAGATTTCCATTGGTCAGCAACAATATTGATTTATGCGCAAAACGTCGATCCTTTAAAAAATAATTATTATGCTGCGTAATGTGTATTGTAATCGAGTAGATTGAGGGGAGGGAGGACAATGCGACGACGGTAGACCTATTGTTTTTTTTTTTTTTGTTCTCCGAACAAACGGTTTTTGTATTAATACCCAAATTCCAAAGGGACTCCAAAAAATAAAAAAACTCAATGTTTATTGTATATTCTTATAACAATGTATAATTATTATACATATTATATATACCTGTATTCTACAAGAAATATGAGTACCTAAATTTTAGACGACGAATCGCATTATAAATAATTTATTTATTTATTAAGTCAACAGAAGCAAATTAATTAATATTTGTTTTATTGTTATATACAATATAATTATTTTATTTTGGCGTACTTTTTCGACTTAGTTGTAATTGTTGGTTAAGTTAACAAAATTACACAAATAAATCTGATTTTTACAATTTTATTTATTTATTTTTATTTTTTTCTGTGTACAACTTTTCGTATGGAAATACTTGTCCGAAAGTTTCGATCAATAACTTTTTGAAACCGGATTTGCCTCTAGATTGTACTTTAGAGAGGTCAGTTTTTGAATTTCTCAATTCTTCAATTTTTTTTTTTTGGAAAATACTATCCAAAATTTGACAAAGACGACTCGGAAACCATCATTTTTTGATCCGATTTTTATGAAAATTTAAACATGGATAGGAAATCCTATAAAAAAGATTTTGGCGCAAGAAAATTTTGAAAATGTGAAAAAAAAATTTTGGACATTTTTTGAAAATTTTTTTTTTCTGATATTATTAACTTCCTTCGTTCAGAATCGTTTTACTGAAGAAATGATTTATCGTTTCTTTAAAATTTAATACGCCCGTCAAGAGAATACCACCCGTCGTGCGAAGTATGTCCGGCTTTTTTTGTTATTAAATTCTTCAAAACTGATAATTATTGTTATATATTAGTTAAAGTTCCATTTAGAATCGTTTTATCGAAGAAATGATTTATCGTTTATGATAAAGATGAGAAAGGTAGTTTTATATTTTATTTTATAGCTTTGTTATTAATTTAAAACACAAAGCTCTAGGGAAGAATTTACCTCATTTTAATATGATTGAATTAACCCCTCGAATTCACTCTGATATTTCGTGTTAACTTTGAAAAGAAGCACAACATAATAATATATTAATTCAAATTGTTATATATTATTTATAATATTATAATTACCATTTATTTTTACTCGTTGAATATTTTTATTATTATTTTAGTTGCATGGAAAAGAGTCATTGAGTATTAAAGCTATAATAATTCACACGTTTAGGTACTATAAATTATCGCAAAATAAAACTAATTTATATATTTTTTGTTTTTCGGTAGAACAGATAAATCGTGGCTAAGGAGATGCTGTAAATCAATCCCCGACGCTGTCAAATTCATTATAAGTTTCGTCAACGGATGCCACCGTCGTTTTCTGTACCGACCCTTTGCTATTTTTTTTTTTAATATCTGCTCGTGACCAATACTTCAATTTTCCTATGATATAATTCCATTTTTCACCGCCTTTAACTTGTTCCGCTGCAAATTCAAAAGTAATTATTATTTATTTAATAAAAAAATCAACAAAACAACATAATATTATGAATTTTCCAAATCAATATTAAATATTTAATTTGTTTTTAGAAAATTATAAACTCGCGGTGTTTTCATTTGGACATTACCTGCTTTAAGCAATACTTTATTGCTGTTCGGTGCTGTGACTTTGTCCCACGGTTTTTCACCCATGTAGCCTAGTTGTGTCCAAAAATAGTCGTTGTCACGCATCAAAAATAATACGTCATTCACATCAATTTCCCGTCCACCGTACATCATAATAGTTCTTTGTTTTATTCTTTCTAAATGTTCTTCGTTAAACCTATATCAAAAAAATACGGTAATAGTTACTTGGCACACGCACTTAACTCGTATCGGTAGGTAGTAATTATTTAGCTGTGGTAATATTTCTCACAAAAACACAATTTTTTTTTTTACAAATGTGAAATTTCGATTGCGTTATACGTAAGTGTAATTATATTGTATTATATTCAATGACGAACTAAAATAAATTCTTTCTAGGATTTGGGATATTCTGATTATAGAAATGTTGTTTCTTGTAAGTGACGACACTACTTTCGTAGGACAACTCCGAGAATATTAAAAATTACCTTTACAGCCGTTTCTTTTTTCCATTTGTATTCCTTCTTCGTCACGACAATGGTCGACTATCGGAAAGTTTTTATCGAGTCAAGTATTTGTAGTGACAAAAAATAAATTGATAAATAGATATGATTCGTCGTATTTTATATTCTGAATGGAGCAAAGAAACTACAATGCTTTTACAACGATGTTCGTTTTTTTTTTTTTTTTTTTTTGTGATAAATATTTTAAGATTATTATAAAACAGAAAAAATTTGCAAAAAAGTTTCGACTGACAAACTACTTGAATCAGAGCTAATTAGCTAATTAGCTTTTATCCCTCCAATTTAAAAAAAAAAAAAGGAATACAGATTATACAAGAAATTACTGAACTATTTCAAAAATGTCAATAATTCCAAAGATATTCTCAAAACTTGTGAACAAAGCTGTTATACCCATTTTTAAACGAATGCTCATAAATGAACAACGCGGTTTCCGAAATAGCCGGACAATATTAACTAAATTATGCAACTTTAAACAATATATGGTAGATTCTTTCAAACATAAGGCTAAAACAGATGTTATATAATATACTGATATCGAGAAAGCTGCTTTTGACGGAATAAATCATAGTTTATTAATATCTAAATTTAAAAATTATAGGTTTACTGGTCCTTTATTTAAACGGTTTAAATTATTTCTAACAAACAGAATAAAAAATGTTAAATATGAAAATTTTTTATCGAATCAAATAAATATCTTCTCTGGTGTACTGCAACGGGACCACTTTTCAGTAATTCTATTTTTTTTTTTTTTTTTTTTTTTATATAAGCATAAGAAAAATTCGTTTATTTAATATTTATATTTATATACATAATAATAATTATTTATTATTAATTTCAACGAACAGGTACTAAGTAGGTTACTAACCACGAGGTCTTTACTATTTTAAATATATATCTTAAAAAATTAATATTCCATAATTGTTGTCTAGACAATTCTAGATTTATACTGTGCCATTTTGTATGTAAAAAAAAAAAAAAAAAACGATATTGAAACGATTTTTGTCTAATCAACTTACTTTGGTCCAAAAACGTTCTTGCAAAGATTCATATAAAAGTCTATTGGAATTAGTTCAGCAAATATCCCATCTGTTTTATACGCTGTCTCAAATTGACCCCACTGAGAACAATGATGGTAAACATTTTGTCGATCTGTAATTACACATTTTATCGTAGAAAAAAAAAAAAAAAAACTGGGAAAAATATTTCTATTATCTTTTTGATTTTTTTTTTTATCAATTATACTATATTTTTTTTAATAACTCGACTAATTAGCATTTAATTTGATGATTATATAAAAAACAGAAAATTGTTATATGTATTTATGTGCGAGTATTTTTTTTCCAAATCAGTCCATGTTTGAAAAATCAGTTTTTTGACACGTAAATACATCTTATGCATACTTACTTCCGAGTCCTATAAATAGTATATAATTGTATATAGCATCAGTTGACGTATTTTTGTACATATTTATTAAAACTTCATAATTAACAATTAAACAATTTATTTCATGACTGCTCAATACTAGTCTAACAGCTTCTCCTAATCTATTTAACTGCAAAATAAAAAATACAAAATAAAAATGCAAAATTATCAATATATTATTTCATATCAAAATAATCCATTCACAAAAAATTTCTAAAAAAAGTATTCGTAACAAATAATTACTGCATTTGGTATTTTTTGCTTGTTGAGAAGAATTTTGATTACATCTTTTATTCCCATTTCTTTTCCGAATTGGAAAGTTCGGGCAATGATAGTTGCTAACGACCAAAAGAAAAAAGTTTTATGATCCTTTATATCGTAATTTGTAGATAGACCATCATTGCAAAAACTGTAAAACACAATGATTACGTTAATATTGGTGATTAAAAGGCGCATTTAATATGCTTTGCCACTTTTATTATCGATTTTATTTTAGATTATGACCGAAGTGACGAAGATAGTGTTTTTACAATGATGTTCATTAGATTCTGAGCAGAGCGAAGAAACTTATGATAGTATGATTGTACAATGATGTTTCTTTTTTCTTTCTTTTTTTTTTTTTTTTTTGTGATCACTTTTTTCGTATAGAAATACTTGTCTAAAAGTTTCGATTAGTAACTATATATACAGATCCAAAATCACACCCAGATGGTAATTTAAAGAGGTCATTTTTCAAATTTCTCGAAAATTTCAAACATTAGTACAAATTATATGTTACAGTGCACAAATGCTGATTTTCGATGGTATTTTATTTTATTATGATGTTTACATTTTATTATAATTTGAAATTATTTATAGATTATTCATTAGGTGTGTGTGAATATGTATGTAAAAATCGATTTTAATTTTTCGTAAATGTTAATATGAAACAAAATAATTTTTAGTTCAACATTCAAGTTCAATTCTTTGAAACCGATAATTGTGTATTAGATGAAGTTCTGTTCAGAATCGTTTTTTAATTTTTCGTAAATGTTAATATGAAACAAAATAATTTTTAGTTCAACATTCAAGTTCAATTCTTTGAAACCGATAATTGTGTATTAGATTAAGTTCTGTTCAGAATCGTTTTAATGCAGAAATGATTTATCGTTTCTTTAAAATTCAACACACCCGCTAAGAGTATACCACCCGAGATGCGAAGTGCACTTTTTTTTTCTGTGAGCACTTTTTTATATGGCACTATTTATGTATCTATTTATATAGGTATTTATTTTTATATATTATAATTGTATTTGCCAGGATGTAGTAATTTGGGGGGGGGATTCCGTCGAAATTGTTATGCTTAAAAAAATATATAATTGAAAAAAAATAATAATAATAAGATCAGTTCAAATTAATATTTATAACTAAATTTTAACAAAAAAGGAATACAGTAAAAACTTGTTTTGATTAACATAATATTATTATGATCATAACAAAACGTTCAGCTCGATAATTATTTTATATTCAAATATTTTAATATTATTGTTTACTTTTTATTTTTTATCCACCATTTTTGGGATTTTTAAACTATATTTATTAAATAATTTTGAGTATGAAAAAAATCGTTTTTTATATAAATAATAATATAATGGTCTGTCTATTATAGTATAACTATCTATGGAATTGTATAAAATACAGACATGTGAAACCGTAAACTGTACTGCATGTTATGACATTTTTTTAAAACCTGAAAACAATACTAAACGGATTCGAATATTTTGAGGTTAATGACGTTATTGCCCCAGACAATAACGTCTGATTAAAAATAATAATAATAATAATTATTATTATTATTGGCAAGTTGTTAAATTTTCGGGAGCCAGTCACAAAGGTATTTTTTTTAAGATTAAAATAATATTGACTATCTGCATTCGAGATATCTAACCTAACAGATTTATTTTTCATTTTTTACAAATAAGAGTCCGTATAAATCAAAACTTTTATCGAATTTCGTATAGATTACTTGAATGTTTCGCCACGTGATGTAATTTTGTTTGCAATGCACGTAAAATTGTTTTCTGCACATTGATTAAAATCTCTTTTAAGTTCGTCAAACGCTTCTTTTATTGTATTATCGACGTTCGCCATTGTACACTTTCTTTCCACGACATTAAAGAACTCTAAAAAATAATAATAATAATAATTTTTTTTATTTTTATTTTGTTAATTGTTTTTATTAAACATTATAATATTAGTTAATTTTTTATCTATTTTTGATATTATATTATCTTAAATTAAAAAACCCACGACCGTGATTGATCGTATAGATATTGTACTTGTCATTTATTTTCGTTTCTGATTACATAAAGTGCAGTGGCGTCTTTAGGAATTTTTCAACGCAGGAAAAAGGGGGGCTAAAATTTTCTCAACATAATGCCATTTGAGGCTCATTCCCTATTATTCCTGTTTCCCGACAAAACACTCTTTTAAGTTCATAATAACTTATTATTGATAACATGTGCTATTTGAGATAGAATAATAATAATTGTATGTTACAGTATTAATAAATACAAACTCTAATCCTAAAAAATGATCTTAAACAAGTATATTCATTTGGCTTTCTCATTGAGCCGAGCCACAGGTAGAAAGCCATGGCACAAATCATTTTCCAAACAAAAAAAAAAAAATGCAAAAATTTGGATTTTTTTTTTTACGGAAGGATCTTCAAATTACTATGAAAAAATATGTTTTCCATAACTCTTTTTTTTTTCTTTTTTTTTGTCACCTTACGGATGTTCTGTGGCGGTATAAACTTTTTTTCAAAACCACTCCACTATTTTTACTACAGAAATTCAGCACGTACATTTTCGATTTTCCTATGTTTTTTAAATGCGTTATTTTACGGATAATTTGAGGACCAATTTTCAATTTTCGTGGACATATAGTTTTTTAGCGAATTAAAAAAAAAAAAAAAAAAAAAAAAACGATTGACATGCTGGTAAGTATTGTTGTATAAAAATTAAAAAATCAACTTTCTTTACATTTTATTATACAATCGTTTGCGGATAATTCTCGAAATTTTCGCAGACATATACTTAGCATACACCCCCCCCCCGAAAGTAAATACACCACTGATATATAGTGTATATTTCACTGGAACAAATATCTAAGCAATTTTACACGCGTGAACTTACCATCGAAACCTACTGTCGGCAGTAACGGAGCATCGAACGCCACGGACGCAGTTATTTTATGACCGAATTTCATTTTCAACAGGGCGGCTAGCGTTCCTCCGTAAAACGATCCTAACGCGATCCATTTCGCATTATTCGGTATATCTATACCTTCCGGGTTTTCGAGAATTAGTTCATCCATGAAGTATATCAAATCGGCCAAAGCTTGTTCACTATTCATAAGCTCTAAAGTTTCCGCGGAATAATTCCTAAACGATATTCGTTTAATACAATATTAATAAAAATATCGGGTACCTGGTTATTATTTTTATATGACGGATAATTTTGGCATTGTATTTTATAAAATTTTTTCGAAAATTTTTTTTTTTTTTTGAGATATTCGATAAATGACTTCTTAAACACTACTAACGAAAGCCAATTTTTTATCTGTAATGTTTCCCGACGAAAAATTCGGTTAAGTCTCGCTACGTTTACCAATGGAAAAAAAAAGTTTATAGAAAAAAAAAAAAAACAAAAAAAGAACACTGTAAAAATACTAGATTCTTCGCTAAGTTCAGAATTTAAAATAGAATAAGGTTGTACGGGATAATTTTGATCGCTTAAATTAGTTAGAAGTGATGTTTAACTCAAGGATAGCTGATGTCATGGTGAAATTGTGGACCGCCATTTAATTTTTGGTGTAAGAAAAATGAAAAATAAACCGTCTAAAACCAAAGTATAATAAATATATAGGGAAAAATATTTCATACGGCATAGCCGCCGCGCGTGTTTGGGGTAGCCTACCCAAATTTTTATGAGGTGAAAACATATTTATTGATTTATTTATTTTTTTTTATTGGAATATTTATTTATTTTTTATAGTTTATTCTCGAAACTAACCGAGTTGTCCTTCCCCCCAACCAACTCTTTAAGATTTTTAAGCTTCCAATGTTGTGATTAAATAATGTGATTGTATTATATAGATGTTTTGTTCAATTCATTTCAAAAATACATGAATTCAGATGACGAGTTCATATTACCCGGATAAAGTTTTTATAATCAAACATACTTGGTGATAGGAAAGCTTTCTCCGTACATACGATGTTCCAGAGCTAATAACAATGCGCCTGACTCGTTGGCAAAATCATTCCAAATTCCTTGATTTACATAGGTAGGCTCTAATTCACCTGCTCCTCCGACTAACAAAAACACTGGATTGCCTTCTACATAATCAGGACTTTTATAGACAAAATATCTCTAAGGAATTCAAATGATAACACTGTATAAGTGAATTGAAAATGTAGTTTAATGTTTTATAAATATTGAATTAATACAGTACCTGTCTAAAGTATCCAATATCCGAAGAATCATAATGGTCCAGTCTTTGTACAAAGTTAATTATTTGTAGTGGTGCTGGTTTGGTTTCCACTGAATCCTTCTCTGACTCTCGAGTTGTAGATTGAGAGTTTTGTTGTTTTTGAACCAAATCGGACCCAGTTGCTTCTGTCGAATTAATTATTCATCAAATGTCATAAGAGTTTAATTTAGAATATTCTATAGCATACAAACCCCTTAAACAAATACCTAATGATGAAATATTCAAATTTTAGATTCTGAACGAAGTGAAGAAACTAGTGTTTTTACAATGATGTTTATTTTCTTATTTTTTTTCTGTGTACAACTTTTCGTATGGAAATACTCGTTCAAAAGTTTTGATCAATAACTTTTTGAAACCGGATTTGCCTCTAGATTGTACTTTAAAGAGGTCATTTTTTGAATTTCTCAATTCTTCAATTTGTTTATTTTTTTTTTTTTGGAAAAAATTACCCAAAATTCGATAAAAAATGCCTCGGAAACCATTATTTTTTGATCCGAACTAAACGAAAACTTAAACATAGATAGAAAATCATATAAGAAAGATTTTGGCGCGAGAAAATTTTGAAAATGTGAAAAAAAAATTTGGACAAAGAATTAAACATTTTACAGGGGTTAGACTGAAAAAAGTGGAAGAAAGTACGGCCAAATTAATCGAGTATTTTATTTCTAGACACTAATAAATTATTGATGTATTGTTATTCCCTTATCTTATCCTACGTATTTTTCAACGCTAAATTTAATACGATACAAGTCGGTAATTACGGTGTGGCCTTTGGACCTGCCGCCCAAATACATTTCTCAAAACCACAACGCCTTATCAGTTATCACATATTACACGGACTGCCATGTATATTATGTATACACTATTACATATATGTTTATGTATACACATGTACAGTCGTTGTCAGATAGATTGGCACGGCGGCGCGATAACGAAAAACCAGGGGTTCTCAGTCTTGAATGTTATCACCGAAAATGTGTCAATAAACCAACATTTGTCATAAAACACTTAAGACTGATTATACGTTATTAATTTAAAATCAAATATTTTTTTATTTTAAAATAAAAAGTAGAAATTA
>JAIPRM010009523.1:0-14690 GCA_025469315.1 Stegophylla sp. TES_Ste_2020 | reverse complement strand
AATAAGCTATACAATACATACATTTATGATTAACTTTAGAAAAAAAAAAAAAAATACAAGTCAAATTGAACATATAAATACAATATTATTGCGTCTTGTGGAGCGTCAACCATAAACTATGGGAGACTACCTCTGTTACAATTTTAACATTTAATGTCACAGAAAATAATTTCCCAAAATCGATAACTAACATTAGCGTAGTTACTCGTGTTTATAATGTAGACTGTAATGAATACAAAATAATTACCATTTACGCGTACTGCCTGACGGTATATTAAAAATATGATTACCGCAAGACGGGCGGAATACGTGAACGTCCGAGTGAGTGCAAACAGTGAAATGGTACATGTATCGTCTATGACCAGCATCTTTTAGGGAGTATAGGCTACGGTGGCGGTGATGATGATAGAGATGAACGTAGTTTATGTGGCGGGAGAGTTATTGCAGGGCAGAGTACCTAAAAAATTGTGACAATTGAATAAAAATGTATTGTTGAACATAGTCCAGTAATTAATTTAACATGCTTTTGAACACATTTTGCGTAAATCTAAATGAAAAATGCGCAGTTCTAATTTCAGAAATTGTCAGATATAAGTGCTAAACTATAAGTTATATTACATTATAATTATTTATATAATATTATATTATCAGAATGTAAAATACTCTATTAATACTATGTACATTTTGTATGCCAATACACCATGGTCCATGAGTATGGATTGAAAACGCTATTTTCGTTCATGGAATGTAGGTATGATACAAAAAAATGTGAACTAAATAAGTAACTAATTAAACAACCAACTTACTAAATAGTTATATACGTAGAATAAATAGTGGTAGTGATTATAATGACTGGAAATAATTATTGATGTTGATATTTTCTGTGTACTGTATGATACGCATAACATTGAGTTATGGGAAAGCTTATTAGTACTCATATACACTTAATACATGTTAAAAGTCTATTAGTACTCGAAAATAACCTATGCAAAATGCAAAAATACATTTAAAAATCCAAAAATAAATCTTTATAGCTATTTATATAAACAGAAATATTTTAATTTTAAAATAATTAGCTTTTACCTATTATTACTGTACAAACATAGATAGTTACGGAAAAGTTTATCAATTTCAGTTAGAAATGAAAATAAACTATACAAATTTAAAAAACCATGTATTAGCCTGTACGCTAGTATATCCTGTATTAGCCATTTATACATAATATTATATTATAAAATCAATATCATATTCATCAATAAAATAAATTATTTTATTTATTTAATTAAACAACCTTGATGATATTCATATTTCGGCATTTACTATAATATAATAATTTAGGTGGATATAAAATGTCACTTCATCACACTGATGATTTACGCATTTCACTTAGGATAACATTGTACAGCTCTTTGATTTGATGAATTGATTATTTTATCAATTTTATTGTATTCATGTAGGTAAATACGTTTTTAAAATACAATTTCCTGATGATATTCTAATTATTTTATTTTCATTTTTACTAGAAAACATTTTAATATTTTACAAACTAATGGCCTTTACCTACAATATACATTCCATACTCAAGCAGTGCAAAATTAATTATCCTTAAATAAAAGAAAATTTTAGTTTTTTATCATTGGCTACTTTCATAGTTGCATATATATCTTTTAATAACTTCTGAGTAGGTATTTGATTCATATCACATGTTTTGGTTAATTAAGTGAAGCAAAGAAAAATGAACTATTTTTTTCATTTGATGAAAATATGAAACATATAATGACATATGAGAAAAAATTATAAAAAGTCTGGGGTTCCCGGATCAGTCATTTTACTATACCTCTGACATGAACATGACAGGTAGATATTAATTGAAATAATTATGGCACTAGAAACTATTGAGTACAATGGTTTTAAAATTATCTATTATATTTAAGTTATAAGTAGAGTAGTAAATTATAAGGTTTTGTATATACAGGTCAGCAGGCACGGAACTAGAAATTTGAAATGGAAAGAGCTAATTTTTTTTTTTTTAAAAAGAAGATGAATATAATATTAGTAAATATAAAATACAAGATAGTATGCTTTTTAGATTCTGAATGTTTTTACAATGACATATCTGTATATACTTTTTCGTAAAGGAATACTTGACCAAAAGTCTTGGCCAACAACCTTTTGAAACCGGATTTGCCTCTAATCGGTACTTTAAGTCATTTTTTGAATTTCTCAATTCTTTAAAATTTTTTTGGTAAAAACTACCCGAAATTTGATAAAAAAAAGACTCGGAAACCATCAATTTTCGATACAAACTTAAAGAAAAATTTAAGCATAGATAGACAATAATATAAGATACATTTTGGTGGTTCGAGATGTGAAAAAAAGTTTTGAGCATTTTTTTATTTTTATTGTAACTAAAAATAATTTTTAGCTCAACGTTTTAGAAATGATAATCATTATTGAGAATTAGTTGAAACTCCGCTTAGAATCGTTTTATTGAAAAAATAATTTATCGTTTCTTTAAAATTCAACATACAAGAGTATCCTACCTCAAATGCAAAGAACACTTAGAATTTACTTAAGTGAAGTATACACTTTTTACTTCTCAATATCTTTTTTTAATGAGATTTTGATTAAAAGTCAATATTAATTTGTATAAAAATTACAAACTTCATGCTAATTATAACTTAAAACGGTTATAAAAAAAGAAGTTGATTAACAATTTACATTTATAATTAATATATTAAGAATTAAAAGTTTGTCTGATGAAAATGTACAAAGAACAAAGTAACTTCAAAATTCTATATTTATATTACACTACTGTTTATAATAGGTGAAAATTTCAAATTTCTAGTCTTGTTAATTTGGAAGTTATAGACTAAATAATTAAAATTGAATTCATAACAATTCCATTTATGAAATATTTTGTCATTGTACTCAATTTTTTTGGTAGTTTTTCCTTGTTTCAGTAAAATGACCATTTTAAATTACTATAAGGATCTGATTTCTGATATCATTGTTTTCAAAAATTCTTAATAGTTTAGTTATGCGAGAGAAAAAACTACCCGCAAATTGAGTAAAAAATACCATAAATTAAATTTTCATAAATCACTTTTACGATTATTGACTTATCAATAATAGTGTAATACATACAGAAAATTTTTTGATTATTTTACTATGAATATAGAACATCAGAATTTACATTAAATATAATAAAAGTTTTTTAATATCATGTTACATTATTCATATTATGAGCTGTAAATGTAATACATTATTATTTGATTATATATCTAAGAGCGCTGAATGATTCTCAAAAACGTTCATCAAATTACATCTAGCGCAATTAGAATTTGTATGATACTGGTTAATTTTATGTAAAATAATGATTTTCCAATCAAAACCTTATTGTTAGATTTCGGATTTTATAGGAATTGAAAAGTCTGGTACAATAACCAGCAACCTCCACTTTTTATAAAATTCATATTTTTATATTTTCTAATAAAAGAAAGTTTTGCTTATATTTTGGTGCAATAATCGAGTATATCTGTACAGTCAATAGACTAATATCATACAAATGGAGATGTCTTGTCTACAAAGTTCAAGGCAATAACCAGATCTACGGATATAATTTTATAAGATTCACAATCATATTGTTTTGCCACTTTATTATTATTTATCACATTGATGAACAGTACACGATATAGCATACTATGTGTTTTTCTACGGCAGCACATGACTGCTATAGCATTTACGACTTAAAATATTTGTCTTGTAATACATACTAATTAAAATTGCTTAAAGTATTTTCCAAATAATAGTGATTTTTTAGGATTTTTGTGCTTTATTTACTTTAAGATTTAATCCGAATTTCAATTAATTCTGATAATCCAAAATCCCAATAAGTCTAGATTAATGAGGTTCCATTGTAATTCATAAAAATATGATTTGGAGTTATTTTATTATAACTTTTTATTATAATGTATAAGCATACTCTATTAATCATTTACAAACATAGGTAAATTTTATAGTTCTTAAAATTTAAATAAACATCTAAAGAAATTAAGATGGTACAATATCAAAACTAAGATCTGCAAAATGATCTCTTAACACATTTGAACATTCTTCACATGCTTGAGGCTTGCCCTTGCTTCGGTAAAATTTAACCTAAAAAAATTCAAAAATTATTTGTAAAATATGAAATTTAATACGAAAAATTAATAAAAGAATCAAAGATTAACTATATCCATGAATAAGTACTCTTTATATACACTAGTGGTGACTTGCAGGGTGAGGCAAGTGAGACACAGCCTCACGTGAAAGTTAGAAATCTTATAATTTATTATGAGCCTATATTGCCTTTAATGATAATATTATCTTTCAAAGTATTAAAATTAATTTTATACAATATGTTAATATAATTTAAAATCTTCAAAGACAAAAGCTGGTGGTAAAAAATTGATAACATGTGATTTTGACTGCCAAGTACCACGGCAGTATGGACGTGCCACTTACGACAGAACGTATTCAATGCTCACCGGCTAGATAAAAGCTGTTATGACTGCACCAAAATAATATTAAAAATACTAACTGGGTGGCGTTTATGATGGGAATCGAAGAGTCCGAGAGGTAAATATTTTTATGCTTCAGTTGCTATACAGAAATATTAACATTAAATGGTAGGGGTGAATTGGAAATATATGATAGAATGAAGTTGATATAAATTTTCCTCAATGCAATTCATCATTCTGTGCAATATAAACAACAAAATTCACATACATAATACTATAATGGGAATAGGAATCAATAATATGTTCCTATATTCCATGAATCATTATTTACTCTACTTAGATAAAGTAACACTTATCAGTCAATATATTTTAAGTTCACGGATAGGTAATAATAATAATAATAATAATAATAATAATAGACATATTATATAAGATGTAATATGTAATAACCATAGATTAATTTATTATTACTCATCAATCAATTTAAACTATTTCTTTTAGGAAAAGTTATAATAATTAATAATACTAATACCTAGAAGAAATGTATATTGTCTGTTAACATTTACTAAATGTCTGCCTCACCACTTACTAGATCAGTGGTTCTCAACCTTTTTTGATTCACAACACATTATAAATTACAAATTTTTGCGACACACACACGCACTTGACAACAACTTTGGTAACTGAACAGTTTGACTACACGTGTATTGTCTAATCTGCTCAATTGGTTGACATTTATTAGTCACAGTTTTATGAATTAGTGTAATAATTTGAATGATTAATTGCCTACTAGAATGTAGGTTTAAGTAAAGAGAGGAGAACTTATGTAAAATAAACTAAAAACACAAGCATAGTTATAATAACAAATATTATTAATCGAATAAACGTTAAACTTGCAAACAGTGTGCTCGAATGATTGATGAAAATAAAATAATCGTAATCACAAATATCAGACATTTCTCTCGGTATATTAGGGATTTCACGGCACGCCGGATGAAAACCACTGTACTAGACCCATGAGTTGCCACTATTATACAAATAATTTTAAATACTAACGTTTCTAGTCTGCTATTCACAAGAACCACGAATCCAATATGGTAAACTATTAACAACTTTTATGGTGTTGGCAGCATGTTGTAATGAAGTACTTAATTCTTTATCATTTTTATGATAATTTTGTTGAGAGCAGCTACGTCTTTCTTTCATGTGTTCTATTCGACTTCTTTGACGCACTTCCAATCTAAAATAATTTATCAATAGGTATAGTATTATCACATACAAATTATAAAGAAAAGATACTATTAAAATCACCTTTTTTGTTCTTTTTCCTTTTTCTCCATTTTGTTATGTTCCTTAATGTACATATAACTATGCATATTTTCAGGACTTATTTCCTTAGAAGGCGAGAGTGGTTTAAATGAAAATTCAGAAACCTAAAATGTATACACACTCTCAGATAAAATAATGAATACTAAATTATTGTAAACTAAAAGCTTACTTTCAAAGTCTAAACAACTACTTCAAGAGTTTTGTTAGGAATCTTCTTGTCCATTTTGTCCATTTAGGCAACAAATGTAAATTTAAATTAAGCTCTACAACTAATGATCTTTCCAATAAGTGTTCTGTCAAATGAAATCTGTCAAAGATAATAATTAAATTAAAAAGTGTGTCCCTATAGTAAAAAAATAAGGCCCTGTTATGCATCACAAATATTTATAGTTTCACTAAAAAAATCATAATAATTATAATAATATTATCTTTTCATAGGTAACAACTTGACAACATTTATTTTAGATTCCGAATAAAGTAAAGAAGCTAGCGTTTTTTTCTAATGTTTTTACTATTATTATGTTTACTTTATTCTTTTTATTCTGTATACACTTTCATATAGATATACTTGTCCAAAGTCTCAAACAGCAACATTTATTTTATATTTAATTTTCTTTTTCTAATTTTTATTTCAACTTTTTGAACCGGATTTACAACTTCTAATTGGTAATTTAAAGAGGTTATTATTTGAATTTCTCAAATCTTCATTTTTTTTTTTTTTTGAAAAAACTACCAATAATTTGGCAAAACAGACTTGGAAACTATTTTTTTTTTTTTTATCCAAACTTTATAGAAATTCAATCTATAGATAGGAAATTATATGAGAAACATTTTTGCACATGAAAAATGTGAAAATATGAAAAATAAAATTTGGACATTTAATCTAACACTTGTTCATACTTTACTTCTTAATCTATTGAACTGTACTATTTTTCACATATAATTTGTTTATCTGAAAAAAATGAAGTAGTTTTGTGGTTTGTATTAAGTCAGCGGCAAGTGTTGCTTCAAATTCCTTTATTACAAAAGCTGCGGTCACATTAAACTGTTTCGTGTGGACATCACCAATTTGACCTTAAAACTCTTTTGTTCATTCGCTTTTATAATATGAACCATTGGCGCAACTTGGAAAACAATTTTTTTTTTTTTTTTTTAAGGGGGTAGGGAGAGCTTAAATGTTTATTTAATTGATTTATTTCCCTAAAATGGCATTAACCTTATGTAAATCCCAAAATTCTGTGTAGGGGGTTATGAACAGTTCTGAGAGGGCTTATCTCCTCAACCTCCCTCTAATTGCGGCAATGATGTAAACGTGGCTTTACCAAATTTATACGCCGAAACTCGCCAAGTGATTTATATTTGTTTACCTACAGATAATAATATTCCAGTTATGTGGGAGATATCATGATTATTGTATCTCGTCTAGGTACATTGAAATATTTTTAAAAAGTAGATTTTATAAATAAATATTTTTAGAATTTGAATTAATCAAAACATATTTTTCAAATTTTTTCAGAGCATATTTAATTTTTTTTATTGAGTATATTAAAGTACATATTTTATTATTTTTTTAAGACATCATACGCTAATTTCATGGTTTTTTAGTCCTAGAAGTCTCGAGCCCTGCTTATTACTTGTCATACCATGGTATAGAGAAGATAAGGTGATAACATTTCTGTTAGAAATTAGTGCTTTTTTTTTTGATGGCACTATTTTACTTCAAATAAATTCCCCTAATAGCAACCATCAACCAAAGGCCGGTTACTTGGTATGAAGTATAAAAATATGAACTATAAAAGCATAAATGTAACATTATATTTCTTCAAATTTGTTTCGCTTGGTACATAATTTTGATAAACTCATATCATATATTATAGATAATTCCATTATTCGTAAAATGATTAAAATATACAGTATGGAAATTAATTGGAAAGTCATTTGTTACAATTCAAAATATAATGAAAGTATTGAAGTCCAGTTTTTTTAATATTATATGTGACTAATAGCCTACCTTTTAACATGGTTAGATTTATTATCATCTATTGGAATATCATTAGTTTAAAAACTAAACAATTTGCTGTATTTTAAGAAAATGTAATAGGCTTTCATTCATTCAAAATTTAACAGACTTCAAAATTGTTACTAAAATTACTAAAAAGTAACTATACAAAATAGCTATTTTTGTAATTTTTCAAAAATTAAAAAAAATTTAAACGCTTTTGAATTTTAATTTTTTTTTTATGGTAAAAGGTAGGCTATTAGTCACATATATTTAAAAGAATTACACTTAGATACCTTAAATTGTATTTTGAATTATAACTACTGACTTCCCAATTAATTTACATACTATACATTATTTTTTTATTTTTTTAAGCTATCTGCTATATTCATGTTATACACTCATCTACTAAAAGATAATTATTTTTGTCTTTATGATAGTTTTATTTTATTTTATAAAATTATCAGAATAACTGATACCAATAAAATTAATTATTTGGTAAGATGACCCACAATATGCATTCATAAAATAAAAATAACTGACTTCCAAGTACAAGATATAATGATATATATGTTACGGTAAAAGTACGATTACAAGTGAATCCTAGGATTTACCGGTAATCCTAGGTTTTACCTACTGCTCTAGGTAAAACCTAGGATATACAAAATAGTTTAGTCAAACCCCAAATGATTTTTGTAGTTTGGACTTTTACAAATGAGATTTGGTAAATCTTAGGATAAACAATCAGTGTTAGTAAACGACTGAAATTTAATTTTTTTTTTTTTTTACCAATTGTGTGATATTAATTATTACTAAATATTAGCACGACTGACTTTGGGAATTTATTTTCGACTCTAATATGAATCATGATGAATCTTGTTGATCGTAGTATGTGATAAAAGTTTTTCATACCTAATACGCTGTGTTGTGTTGTACACACAATTTATTATGCTTACAATTGTGTTTTTATTTTAAGGTATAGAACAGGTTTAATAGTAGATTTATTTAGTAAATTTATATCCAGGCATATTGGAAATAATTTTACGAGCAGAATTCGTTTAACTATTGTCATGTGTATTACGATTGCGTAAATATGTCGCTTGAAATACGATTTTATGACATTTTAAAAAATATTGTCGAATCAAAAAATGAAAAACTTTTGTAAATATGTAATAATGATAAAAAATTGTGTCAGGATAATATAAAATTTTAACCTTAGTAGTTTAAAATAATTAATAGGTAATTATTTAATTATTTTTTATTTATATATAATAATAATTTAAGCCTTTGTCAATATGTAATAATAATAACAATTTGTGTTAAGATAATATAAAATTTAAAATTTGATCCATTGTAGTTTATATTAATTAATTATAATAATTTAAGTATTTTTTATAAATATTTAATAATAATAAAAATTCGAGTTATGATAATGTAAAATTTAAAATTTGAACCTTTGTAGTTTGTATTAATCAATAATAATAATGTTAATAATGTAAGTCTTTTTTATTAATGTATGGTAATAATTTCAACTTTTGTCTTAATATGTAATAATAATAATATATACTTATATCAAAATAATGTATAAATTTATAGATATCACACAATTGGTAAAAAAAAAAAAAATTAAATTTCGGACTTTACTAACACTGATTGTTTACCCTAAGATTTACCAAATCTCGTTTGTAAAAGTCCAAACTACAAAAATCATTCGGGGTTTGACTAAACTATTTTGTATATACTAGATTTTACCTAAATCAATTGGTAAATGTCCGAAATTCGGACATTTACCGAGAGCAGTCGGTAAAACCTAGGATTTACCGGTAAACCCTAGGATTCACCGGTATTCGTACTTTTACCGTAACACATATATATATAATTAAAATAGATTCTCATTTGAAATATGGAAAAAAATTAATTATATTAAAGTAATCTGTCTATAAGTACATATTCACCATTGTATCTTCAGATCCATTAATGATCATCAATATTTATTCATAAATTATATATTATACACCAATATAGTGACTATTAGAGTTTTTTCTTTTAATTATTTTTCAAAATTAAAATTAAATTTATCAAAAATAACTAATAAATGCTTTGTGCCTCATCACAAATCAGGCTATGACAACTTAGGTAAAATTAATGAAGACGTTTCATTTTTTCATGCTCCAAAGGTAGAATTATAATTATTGAAAGACAATTATTTATTTAATAAATAAATATTGTAATTATAAAAGATTATTACATTATGTTGTAGGTACAAAATTTAACTATAAATTTAAAATAAGATGTATATTAGCAATATATTTTTCTATTTTATAATAATTAATATTATTGTTTTGTAAAAGCTTGTATATATTATACAAATTTATTATAAACTTATAAAATATGTTAGCAAAAACTCAGTAGTTTAAAGTTGTACACATACATTAAGTTTTAAATATTAATTATTACAAAAATGTATCATGAGACTAGCTACATGTTGTATTAATTAAAATGATAGGTATTAGATAAAAAAAGACTGAAATGATAATGTTTTGGGAGAGCAGAGATGAAGAGGAAGGTAAAAATAACAAATATTTAAGGTAGAGGTATGAGTATGTGACACTGTAACTGTAAAATAGAAAAAAGGATATACTTTTCAGTTTCCCCCATTAGTGTAATTCACTTCTTAGGTACGAGCATTAAGTTTTAAAGAAGTGATAAATCATTTAGAAATTAAATCATTGAGATTTATTTGAACTAAAAATGTGCAGTCGAAAACGGCATCAGTTTCTTTTTTAAAATAAGTAGTATTATCACCCCATCTTCTCTACACCATGGTACATACTTAGAATATGCACAGCATAATATAATGCATATCATTTTAGTCTCTAATTATAACTTATAAAATTTATTAAAGTTAGATTCATATTGTAAACACAGGTTTTAATTTCAAAAATTATCTGATTAAATGTACTTTATTATATCCCTCATAAATTTTATTAATTTTTTTTTTTTTTTAACCAAACAAAGTATTTTTTAATGCTCATTTTGAAACTGTTTGAATTTTTCGCAAAGAAGTTGTGACAAAAAACTTCAAATATTCAAATTTTTATTTATTTATTTTTTAATTAATTTTTATTGTTCCTAAAACAAAGTAATGTAGAGGTTAAAGCATAGTAAAGCTAAGTAAAATATAGATAAGAAAGCTGTATATAAATTTGGCGCCACAGATATTCTTCACTCATCACGTCAGATACTCTTGGTGAGAGAGTAGAATTTAAAATGATAAATCATTTCTTAAATTATATAATTTTGAACAAAGGAAGTAACTTATACAAAGAACAATAATAGTTGTCATTAAAAATGTCCAACATAAAGTAACGTCTCTAAAACTTGATAAATTTAAAAAATATACCTAATATTTTAAAATTTTAAAATTCTCACAAACTAATGATCATATGTGACTTAATGCGGTGTCATTTAAGGTGGCATAAAATTTCACACAGAATTGATGTATAAATCAAAAATAACCAATTTTGACTAAAGCCCTTCTCATAAAAACTGTCCAATTATTTCTATATGAAAGTGTCCAAAGAAAACAAATAAATAAAAAATAAACATCATTGTAAAAACACTAGCTTTTTCACTTCGCTCGAATCTAAAACAGATTTCTAAAACTAATTCATTCTTCATATTAGTATAGGTATTTACAGTATTTACCTATATTTATTTATCGTCATCACATACCTACCTAATTTTTTTTTATTCCAGAAGTCTTATAATGATTTAATTTTTAAATATACCTAATGTTAATAAAATAGATATTAAATAATTATAGTATATACACACTTTTCAAGTGACAAATAATATCACATTTAGATTAAAAATTGAAAAATAGTTGCTTTCTTATGGTTATACATATATGTAGAATGTAGATATAGGTGGAAAATATACAATAAATCTATGCAGTAGGCATATCTACTAGTTCTAGGTATTAGGATTATTTATTGAGCTCGTTACTGTCCCTGTACAGAGTGCACTTTATTGCCTGTAAAAACCATATTTTAGTTTAAGATGGGCTTTTTCTCTCTTTCATGCAAGTGCAAATCGCGTTGAAACGAAATAGCGTCATCGAAAAACTATATTGAGAAGACGGAGTCTTATCTTGTACAGTGCACCAACGTCCTTATAGTAATATAGTATGAATAATCGCCAGGCCGTAAAAGTAATATAATCGATTGCAAATATCAATAAAGTTTACGTTTATTGACATCACTTACTTCGGTATTATGTACCTAGGTGAAACGGGAACGTTTGACGTATGAGTAGAAGCAGTGAACTTGTGCAGATGTTGTATCGTTTAAAATACTACAATCGAACAGCGTTAGTTGATGAAGAATGTCGCGTGTTGTTGGGCGTAATTATAGATGCGCGAACAAAAATTTACTGTTTTAAATATGAAAAATTAGTAATTCGAACAACACACTATAGAGAAATAAGACAATATTGTCAGTAGTCAACATGCGCAATGAACACTGTCGCAAATCTGAGTAGAAAGTAGAAACAGATAAGAATAAGATAACAGTGCTAGAGACCCATGGGAAATCGCGAGCTCTCATTGGCTGTATTTCGTTTGTGATAACATTTTCAGATACTGATAAACATTTGAATTTTGAACTACTTTGCACATTTCATGTCTTGCAAGCAGTTTGGCGATGGTTATGTTATTCTAAACATAATATTCCAATGGGCAGGGACGCCCGGAGGTGGGGGCCAGTAGGGGCCATTGCCCCCCCTGAGATTTTTTATGTCAGTAACAAAATTTGGAGTTTTTTTTACATACATGCTTATTTTTGCTGTAAACCTATGTAAAATTAGTTTCCGTCTGTATTACACTATAAACCCGGGGTATATAAGGTATATCTAAAACCGTCGTATAGACTGTAATACTGTATAAATCATAGAGTAAAGAATATCTAGAGGAGCCATACCGTATAATGCAGTTGTGTGTATTGAATTGAAGCAATCAAATAGAATACGCTAAGAGTGACCATTTCGAGAAAAATATTATTATTTAAGATTTTAAACGAAGTGAAGAAACTAGTGTTTTTACAATTATCATTATCATTACTTTTTGATGCAAAAAATTATTAAAAACGATAAATAAAGTTATTTTTAGTTAAAATTTTATTGTGATTTTTCTCATTAATATTTTAACTAATAGTGTAATTTTATATTAACTTAAATTGGTCTTGATTTTTAGAACACTATTAATGATAGTATAAAAAAAATTAGTAGATGAATGATGTAGTGATAAATCTTCCCATAGCTTATATTTACTTACAATTTTTTCCGCCCCTCCCCCCTGAGCTACATTTCTGCGGGCGTCCCTGCCAATGGGAAAATGTAAACCATTAATCAAAATATTTTATATGCAGAGAATATTATTGATGCAGAAAATGCATATAGGAAAGGATGTGAAAATGAAGAGTTCCCTCAATGGACAAAATATTTAAATAATTATTAGACGTACAAAGAAAAATGGTGTATATGTTTCAGAAACAGTTTTTCTAGAGATCATGTTACTAACAATTATTGTGAAGTGACAGTTAGACTTTATAAAGATCTTGTTTTATGTAGAGTGACACGGTCCGTATTAGTGAATGTGATTAGAAAAGAAAAAAAGAAAAATAAAGGTATTTAATGTAATGAGTGATGATAAGTGAAACGGTGGTGATACGGGTTGTCGTTGCGAAGGTACGACGGTCACACACGAGAAAAGTCGCGGACACGTGAAAAACGTTTTTGATCGCGGTGACCGCGTCAGACCGGTCGTAAAGTTCCCGCAACCGTTCTACCCACCACTTCTCATTATGAGTTTGGTGGTTAATGTTGCGGTCTTGTGGCGGCTTTATCCGAATCGCGGTTCGTATGCGGTGTACTTTGTACCCGAGACAATACGGACCGTGTCACACTCCCCCTCTAAGACGCCGAGAGGTTGTGAATCGTAGCGTTACTCTCCGTATATGGGTCTCTAACACGGGGATTGTGGTGGTGTTGAGAAACCCACCTCTTCTACTCCGTCCACCAGCGACGGGGCTTGTGACCGAGGAAAAAGTTAATGGCGTCATTCAGCGCTATTTCTTCGTCAATTTTAAGCCACGTCGTGGCTTCCTCCGGGGAGCCTTCGGTCGGTTCTACGTCCATGAGTGGTGGTAGTGGACGAAGATGTCATGCTGAGGTGTGTGGGGGTGTTGTCAGCCGATGTCGGGGTGGGTTTTTTGGCGTTTTTTTTGGTGGCCTGTTGGGGGTTTGTATCGGCATCTTCCATGGCCCGATACGTTTCTTTCCAACCCGGGTGGTTGGAAAGTGTTTGATCGTGATACTGCCAAATTGTATGTTGTATTTTGGATTTGGAAATCACGTGTTGTCGCGTAATAGTCCGTCGGAAAAAAAATGTTTATTTTTTTCCGTTTTTGAACCTCGCGTATTATGCGTTGGGGCGTCCGATGACAATTTTGTGATGATTTGTTTGGTGTCTGGGTCATCGGATTGCCATGTCGCTAGAGTGGCTATGGTAAATGGTGCGTCGCTACTTTCATGGTGTAGAAATATAGAAAAAATATTTTCGTCTTTGTGACGCGCGTTAGTTGAAAGCGTGATAGATACTCCCACTAACCTATCGTCGAGATGGTCTTCGTCTACAGGTTCACCGGGTGTCGGATCGCGCGACAACAAATCGGGTGTTTCGTTAAGTTTACCCGGAATATGCGTCGTGCTAAAGTCTAAATTCACCAGTTGTAATGATCACCGCGTTAATTTAGCATTTTTATCCTTCGCCCTGTGTAACTAAGTTAGCGCTGCGTGTTCAG
>JAIPRM010009522.1:0-14691 GCA_025469315.1 Stegophylla sp. TES_Ste_2020 | reverse complement strand
AAAATGACCTCTCTAAAGTACAATCTAGAGACGAATCGGGTTTCAAAAAGTTATTGATCGAAACTTTTGGACAAGTGTTTCTATACGAAAAGTTGTACACAGAAAAAAAATAATAAATAAAAAAAAATAAAAAATAAACATCATTGTAAAAACACTAACTTCTTCACTTCATTCGGAATCTAAAAAATACATTTAAATAATAGTTTGAGAGAAGAATTTGTAAAAATTTTGTTTAAATTTTAATCCTGATATGATATTATTATGTAATCATACTTTCTCCCTGCATGGTATCTACATAGATACTAGATTTTACATTACATGAAATGAGCAATTTCACGATTGGGGTGTTATATATATATATATGTAACAACAGAATATTTAGCGCGAAATAAAAATGCGCGTTATTGAAAAAAATCAATTATCCCTTTGGGCCCTTCGACGTCTAGAATTTCCTGCGAAATTATACGTACATATATATTCAAATAAATCATCACTTTCTCGTCTAACATTCTCGACAAAAAACAATTTCATTATCAAAAAAAAAAAAAAAAAAAAAACACAATAAACCTCGTTTGAAATCGGTGTAATGATGGCAAAGCACGGAATAATTTAATACTCTCGTCGTTTATTAAAAAAATGAAAAATACAGCGATGGAATAAAGAAAATTCGTACGAGTATATTTTTATACATACATGTATAATTTTTATTATGTGAAATAATGAGTCATTTCGAAATAAAGTCTGCGTGTTTAAAAGTTGTCGAGTTATCGATGTCTACTAAAAAAAAAACATAAAGAATTATTTTTTCTAAAATAACGACGTATTCCATTTATTTTTAATCTTTCTAAGAGTACGAGATATTATACATTATTTTTTCATTTTTTATTTCAGAGATTTTCGGCTATAAATTATATTATTATCTATTATAGATAAAAATAAATAAAAAATTTTAACTCTACAATCTATCTGTGAAATATTCTATTGAAACTGTTGTATTATTTACCTGCTTTTTTCTCTCGGTTTGTTCTTATACAATTCTAGATTCTACGCCAATGAAACGAATTGTAAAATGTTCCTTTGCACAAATAAAAATGTTTTATCATTTGTTTTTTGATTTTGAAAGAAAGTCAAGAGAAATTCTTCTCTTTTCTTCGAATGTTTTGTCTCTTCTTCTCCTTCTCCTTCAATCGCTCCCACATCATTTTTCGATTTCTCAAAATCGAATTATCGGCCAAGTATTATTAAATTCTTTAATTCATACCGACTGGAGTCACATTAAATACCAACGACGCTGTGTATGCTTTTCTCGATGCTACCCACTCATTGATTCGCGCTTTTGTATATTTTAAAGTAACAATTTCCGCCTACTCGTTTTCTTCCTGGTTTTTCGACGAATTTTAAAAAGTCTAATACATTCCAAAAATTATGCGCACGCTAAGTACAAGAATTCTCTTTCTCTGACCTGTAACAGGCGATTTTTACCCCCGGATATTTCTACCGGGGGTAAATAGAACCTATTTTTATACCGCCCCCCTGGAAAAACTTTGGGGGGGGGGTAAAAATAACCTAGGAAAATTGTACCCCAGGTAAAAATATCCTAGGCTATTTTTAGCCCCCCTGATGAAAAGTTTTACCGGAGGGGCAGGTAAAAATAACCTAGTATATTTTTAACGGGGATACAATTTTCCTAGATTATTTTTACCCCCCGCGAAATTTTTCCAGGGGGTGTAAATATCCTGGATTGAATTTTACCGAGGGGTAAAACATTTAGGAGGTATAATAATTCTACGACACCGGTCTGAAGAAACTACAGATGAGTAAAACAGAACCAACAGAATAACGTTTTCACATCAATCGCGCGAAACTAGGAGAAAAATTATTTTTTGATATTATTGTACGCAATAAGTTCAAAAGATAAATTATGAACGAAGAAAACATATGACATATTAGTCGGTTTGTAAGTATGCGAATATAACAACTGTCATCCGAATGGAATTTCTATAAGTATCTATTTTGTATTGATATTTGATACTACGAAATTTAATTTACTCGTACAAACTAAATGTTTAAGCAATTTTACGCGTTCAAAAACCTATTAGATTAAACTGTTTTTATGTTTGTTTTCCGCTTTACATTGTTTTGTATCGCTATTTTTATTATTATTTTTTTTTTTTTTTCAAATACATAGTTTTACTAAGTGCAGACAACAATTACTTTTGGCTTTTACGAATAATATTACTACAGTTCGGGTCCGTTTTACGAATGTAGCCTTCGGGCTCCGAATAACCGTACTCCGAACTTGCATCTTGTAAATGTAATTCTTTTAGCAAAACTTACAGAACGCTATTCAAATGTTTTCATTCGAGTTTTAACACATAAGAAGAAAAAAAGTGTGTACTTCGCTCGTCGGGTGGGATTCTTCTCTTGACGGGTGTATTGAATTTCGAAGAAACGTCATTTAATTATTATTAAATGATTTCTTCGATAAAACTATTCTGAACGTAGAAAGTTAACAATATAAAAAATAAATGAGAAAAAAAATGTTAGAAAAATGTCCAAAATTTTTTTTTTTACATTTCCAAAATCTTTCTCATGTGATTTTCTATCTACGTTTAAATTTCCATATAGTTCGGATCAAAAAATGATGGTTTCCTAGTCGTTTTTGTCAAATTTTGGGTAGTTTTTTCCAAAAAAAAAAAAAAATTGAAGAATTGAGAAATTCAAAAAATGACCTCACTAAAGTACCGTCTAGAGACAAATCCGGTTTCAAAAAGTTGCTGATCGAAACTTTTAGACGAGTATTTCCATACGAAAAGTTGTATACAGAAAAAAAAAAAATAAACATCATTGTAAAAACACTAGCTTCTTCACTTCGTTCAGAATCTAAAATATGAAAAAAAAAAAACCTGGGCTGGAATGTTTTAATTACGTTGCGTTGTGTGTGTGTGTGTGTGTGTGTTTTTTGTTAACGCATTTTATTAATTTGTGCTCGTCTTTTCGTCGAAAATAAAAAATAGTATAAATACTTCGCATACTTTTTGCCCGGGGTCAAACCGCGTAATTTATTTTAATTTTCGAATGAAAATTTTCAAATTAAAACGATGATACATCATTGCTTTCACACCACGTCACCGAATATTATTCAAATATGATTTTCCGCGTACCGTGCGGAGACAATTATTATTATACTCGCAGTGCAGCACGCGTCATCTCGCAACACCACTGCAGTCAGTCAAACTGATATTCCCACGTGACAGGGTGGCAGGTGTGTGACAGGTGATTTAATTCGCGATAATAGCCGCCACGTTAAAAGCGTCAACGAAACTCCGAAAAAATCATTAAAGGTTATTATGATATACTCGGAAAATGCAACACGCATTATATGAAATATATTTAATTGAAATAATAGTAAACGAAATCGGTACAAAAACGTTTCCACGGAGTATTTTTAATTGTGACCGGTTTTGATTAAAAAAAAAAAAAAAAATCCAGACATAATTCACACCATGGGTATTCGTAGTTCCTCGTCTTTAGGACACTCTTGTTGGGTGGTGTGTTAGACTTCAGAGAAACGATAAATAATTGCTTCAACAAAACGATTCTGAACAGAGCTGTGTAGTGAAATTGTCGGTTTTGTATTGAGTACAGTTTAACAGACGATTTAATTATTCGCTCGAACGATCAATTTTGACGTGTTTTTTTTTTTTTTTTTTTTTTTTATTCAAAGTTTTTATAAATAAAAATCTACACTACTTTTTTATCAAAAATATAAGTATAAATTTTAAGCTATATACGAGTAAGCTTATATACAATTATCCACTGTAAAAAAAACATTGTTTCGAAATAATAATAAAAAAAAATAATAATAGTTAACAGTGCTGAAATGGAAATTTTTGAACGAGTCTTTTTCGAGGATGTCAAAAATACTAGAGAACGGGTTTTTTTTTTTATTTTTAACTAATGAAACCCGCGTACAGACCACCAACAGGTCGAATTCAAGTTTTGATTGACAATGATTATCGAGTCGACTGGATTTGATTCGATGAAACCGTACAAATTCGAAAATAATATTCGATATTATACTTTTGTTTCGAATATTTCTTACGACCGAACGAAAGTCGACGTTAAACGCATAATATTGTCTTCTGGGAATTCGATTAACAATAATATTTTATTCCGTCCACTTGTTCGACAACTGCGTACTAACGACCGTCGCGCGTCGTCGTTTTGTACAACCGAATATATTAAATCGAACAAAAGCATCGACGGGAAAAAAAAAACTGATTTACCATATTTATCGTAACATTCATTACGATACTACGTCGACCGAAACTTTATTTTCATTCGCCGCTTTCTTCGCCGAGATGGGACGTTATTTTATTCATTCCGATGACGGACCATTTAATCGATGTAGGCGAAAATGGGCGGTAAAACTAACAAGGTCTAGGCGAAATCTTTAAATCATTAAATACGGAACTGAAAACGATGTAACGCGCATTTTTTACCCCACACTCATTTTTATTTATTTATTCGGTTTTTTTTTTTTTTAATTTTCTACGCAAATAATTAGTAATTCAAGTTTAGATTACGGAGCAAAGAAACCAGTCTTTTAAAAATGATGTTTATTTTTCTTTTTTAAAAATTTTTTATGCGTACGCGTATTTGTATCGAAATACTTGCCCGAAATATTCGAACAGTAACTTTTTAAATCGAAATTTGCTTCTAAGACATAATTTTTCGAAATTCTCAATAGTTTACTGGGAATCAAAAAAATACCTGAAAATAAACAAAAAAAGATTCGGAGACTATCATTTTCCAATACAAACTTTATGTAAATTAAAATATAGTTAGACAATATAATGTGAGAAATATTTTGGTGCCTGAAAATTTTGAAAATTTTTTTTATAAAATACTCTCTGTAAATTACTGTTTTTCTATTCTCAGTAAGTATTGAAATATAAAACTGACCGAGTAAAAAATAAATTGTTTATGTTATCATTGTCTTAAATAAACTGAAGCTCCGTTCAAAATCGTCTTATTGAATAAATGATCTATCGTTTCTTTAAAATTCAATGCACCCACAAGAGTATCCCACTCGAGAAGCGAAAATATCAAGATTTTCAAAACATTTTCGCATTGTTTTGCGATTTTTAGTGCATTGTGATCCTAGACCTAGCTATGACATTAACTATCACAATTTACAACTGTCATCATGTACACGGGACTTAAAACTCGTTATAAATTGCGTACGTAGTGAATATAAGATTTAAAAAACAAATTCAAAATGGTTGTGGTCGGACCATCGCGTCGTAGTGAAATACGGTCTCGATCGAAGGAAACCAACAATTACGTAATGACTCGGTTTCGCGGTTACGGTTACAGTCACGTAGTATGGGGGGTGGGAGGGGGGGGGGTGAGAGGTTATTATAATGCTCGGCCGAGGGAAAACCCTCTTCACCAAACCGCCGCCGTTGCCTTCTTTGTGTAATTTGTAAACACAAAAACCGCGTATAAAACAACTGTGGGAAATCGCACGCACACCCCCCACTTGTACCGAGTATCCCAAAAAGTTACCCCTATTACGATTTAACTCGAAAAAAATTTGAATTTAATTTTTTTGCAATTTAACGCTTTCACATTTTCCAAAAAATTATTACTATTATTGCTATTTTCTTTTTTTTTTTTTTTGTTCTATTTTTATTCACGTAATTTTTGAGTTTTTACTTTTTTTTTTTTTTAAACTGCAACCGACAATTTTTAACTATTTATATTCTGAAAAAATCGATTAATTAATATTAATAACGAAGCAGTGACTTGGGGTATGCCATAGGGGGTGGGGGATGATGTCACGGTCCAACAATAGCGTCAAGTGGAAACCCTTTGTAATAATACGAATTTTGATAAACGAAAGTATCATCTAGAGCCAATGTTTGAATCAAAAAGTAGCTGATCGAGGCTCTTGGATCAAAATTTCTATACGCAAAAGTGTTTACATAACGTAGAAAAAAAATAATTGTAAATTCATAAGCTTCTTCACTTCGCTCGGAATCTAAAAGACAATTTTACTAAAAATAAAAAAAATTTGACGAAAAAATAAAGTGTTGGAAAAATTTCCCAACATTTTATTTCATATTTTCAAAATTTTCTTGCACCAAAATATTTCTAGTATTCTTGTCTATCTATGCTTAAATTTTCATATAAAGTGTGGAAAAGATAGTTTCCGAGTTTTTTTTTTTTTGTCAAACTTTTGGGTAGATTTTGAGAAAACAATAATTCAGAAATTCGGAAAAATGACTTCTTCAAAGTACCATCATCTAGAGGCGAATCCGGTTTCGAAAAAAAAAAAAAAAAAAAAAAAAAAAAAAAAAAAAAAAAAAAAAAAAAAACGTTATCGTGAACAGAATCAAAAATTTTGAATATTTACAGTTATTCAAAAATAATATTCGCTTTCGGAATATCTAACCAAAAGTAATATGGTTGCAATTTAAAAAAAAATGAAAAAATCTCAAAAACATAATAGATTACGAAATAAAAAAAAAAATAAATAAAAAGTCCACGCGTTATGGCCGTTGTTTAATCGCAATGAAAATGGATCTACGTGGGATTTTCACAGACCCAGCCGTGCGCTTTTCACTCGTCGTCCGTCGTCGTCGTCGTCGTAACCGCCCTCGCCGCCACTCACGTGTCACACGAAATCACCGCGACAGTAGTTCCTCCCCGACCCCGTTGACAAGGGGCGGGGGGGGGTGCAAGGGGGGTGGGGGAATAGTAGGGTGAGTGACGGACACGAAAACCGCCGGACCGGAAAAACGGGTTATAACTCACCGCGTTATACATTCGCGACGGTCGGTGCACGACTGGGGGTGGGGGGAGGTCGTTTTCGGCTTCACGTGGACCTAAGCGCATACGAATATATATATAATATATATATATATAGGAGGCATCATCCGCCCGTTATGATTTCTTATCTCTCGCGCACGCCTTCATCGTCGTCGTCGCCACCGCGAATATTTTAAACGCTGCCGTTCGCCAAAACGCCTCTACCCGCCCCTTATCCACCGTGCGATAACGCGTCCCCCTGACGGTGGGGGGAGGGCCGACGGGTTGCGGGCCGACGTTTATATTATACGCGTACGGACCCGGTGGGGGTGAACTTTGCCTATCAATAATTACGGGGGCGGCCATAATCAATCTTGACGCCGCCGCCGCCGCCGCCGGTAGGGGTGGCGGTGTGGGGTGGGGAAGGCGTAGATTGTGACTGCGGTGGCGGCGGTGGGGGGGAAGCGCCGTAATGACGGTGGGGCCGACTGTAATCTCGGCGGGACGTCACGACGATGCCCGTCGTCGCCAGTTCTAAATTAATTTCGGAACCCGCGTTTTGTCCGCGGACGCGTTAACTGCACGCGTACCGCCCCCCCCCCGCCACTGCCAACCGTCGACTAGTGTCGTGGCAGAGGGATAATCCAGGGAATTTGTTAGTATCCCGGGAATAAAACAAATTAGGTGGGGAAATGTTTCCGTGGAATGTTTCCAGGAATGGGAAAATAATTGGAGAAAGATATAAACGTAATTACATTTTTTTTTAAACAATAAAATATTTAAAAGTAAAGTATAGATTAAATAAAGCCGGACACACTTTGGGCCACCGGATATTTTTCGCTCCTCGGGTCAGATACTCTTGAAGGGTGTGTATAATTTTAAAGTAACGACATTTCTTCAATAAGAATTCGTTACAGACGATCGAAAATCATTATCAGCGGCTAACATGCCGAAGAGTAAAATGTGCTACACAATATTCTATAGATATACACAATACCTATTTTGGTTGTTACTTGTTTTTAAATTATAATCACTTTTATTTATCAAATTAATTATTAGAGATAATTGTAACCGTGGGTCGGGAGCACGGCTGTTGCAGTTACCGTGGTTGAGGCCAGTTGACCGAGTCTATGATTCTAAGACGAGACACGCGACGTCACATATCGACTACAACGTACCCGAACGTACCGTTATAATTTCCATTAAGTTTTAATCCGAAATTGATTCTAATTTTGTGTCATTAGCTTCAAGTTACCAATTATATAATTTAAAACTGAGAAAATTACTTGTGTTTTTACGATACTTTTATTTATTTAGCCAGTAATATAAGCCATGGGTAAAATACAATAATTTCAAAACGATCACAAATTGTTTAAAATTATTAATATTTCGCCAAAAAAAAACGACTTACAAACACTTTGCTATGCTGTACTTAGCTACTTTCGGTAAGACAAAGACAGGTAGTGGGACGTCCTCTCAAAACTTTTGTTTTTTTTAAAATTAAATTATGAAATACGATGTGCAGTCAAACACTTTTCAAATAATATGTAATCAAAAAAACAATTCATATTAAACCTCCTGTACGTATAATACAAAATCATATCAAAATGTAAAATTTTTTCAAGAGTGGTGGTTTAAAATTGACAAATTTTAGTTTTGGGGCTCCGCGAATTTTCATTAGCATATTCAGAACTCCGCAAACAAAACGGATTAAAAAGACTTAAGCGTACCTCTACTCCATAGGCGTAAATAGGAGGGAGGGCTTAGGGGGGCTAAGCCTCCTCAAAACCACTCATAGCCCCTCCAGATTTTTTGAACATTTCTGAAGGTTAATGTACTTTGTGAGCGCTAAATCACATTTTAGCTCCCCCCAAATATTTTGTCCTAATTACGCTTATGCTCTACTCGTTTTTCAAAAAGCCTTCCACGAGTATATGAGACATTAAAATTTTTGGGGATGCTAATTTTTCTCAGACTTATGAATCCCTTTTCTATTTTTTTTTTTTTTCAAATTCAAGCACTATTGTTGGCCCTTCAGTACGATTACAAAATATCCAACCCAACGCCTCCCCTGTATCAAAATACTCCAAGTCTCCCGAGGGAGGTGCGACGTCGCACAGTTTGGGAACCGCCGGTTTATATGTACGTATACGATAATAATTAGTGCGAACATTCTTGTGTAATGTGGTGTGTAACAACGTAATCGCGATGGACATAAACGTTGCAATATTGTAAATTATAATAATATCATGATGATCTAACGTTTCGACAGAGCGCTGACGAACTAAACTTGTTCTGTGGGGGGTACGAACGCCGGACGCATTTCGGATAGTAATAATAAACGGATAGGAACTTTATCTCTACATCTCCGTCGTCGTAGGGACGCAATTATTTTGCTATCTCCCAAACCTATCTCTAAACCGAAAAATAGTCCAACGGATAAAACGTCGATAAAATTGAAAAGTTTCTTGGCGTCTGAACCGACGAAGGATTCAGTGTGGGGTTGTCTCAACGATGTTCAATTTTGATCTTTTCCCAAACTCGATATCTGTGCGAACCAGTGGGGCGCCATCAAAGAGGGTGTTTTGGGTCTCTCTATAACTACCCTCGAAAAGTATTTACCGAAATTTCATTCACAATTTCATTTTTATTACTAACCTATTATATTGGAAACTTATATTCAGAAATGTGTTATTGTTGATAATATTTCAATATTGATCACAATTTTACGAAATTTTTAAAATTAGGTTATCGTTAGGACATCCATCGCAGATTATAATAGACCGTCATGTTACGATTAAAGCTGGGGAAGGGGAAAGGAGCTGATATTTATTCAAAATCAACATAATTACAATTTAGAGCACAATATAATTATTTCAAAGTTACCTGCAACGTATTGTGAATAGGAAAAACCGTTTATAAAATTAATAAAACTCAAAGTATGCTTCAAAAATTCATATTTTCGAATATTCACCACTAAATTTCAATTACAGCTGACTTCACTGCACGATGTTGCGAAAAAGTGAACGTAGGGAAAAAGGCAATTAAATCTCGCTATAATAATATGAAAATTTTTTGATTAATTATTTGGTTTTTATTTTTCATTTAAGTAGTTGTATTTGTGATTTCTGAGTGGACACCCCCTCGAAAAAATCTTAGCTGCTCTACTGTTTGAAACCGTTAATTGTAATATATTGTATAATGTAATGAACTCGATTAGTTTAACACGCTGTCGTTGTGAAACAAAAATCGAAAATCCAAGAGGTATTTACATGTTTTTACAAATGTAGGCGAATAAACAAAGAATTCGTACGGATTCTGAGAGAGAGAGAGAGAAAAGCAAAAAAGCGGAAAAAAAGGCATTTTGATAAAAGTATAAACTACACAATCGGAACGTTTTAACGTCGTTTAAAACATGGCTTGAATTCTTGGGTGGATCTCGGTCGATT
This sequence comes from Stegophylla sp. TES_Ste_2020, assembly GCA_025469315.1. Taxonomy (NCBI): domain Eukaryota; kingdom Metazoa; phylum Arthropoda; class Insecta; order Hemiptera; family Aphididae; genus Stegophylla; species Stegophylla sp. TES_Ste_2020. The sequence continues at coordinate 4,423 of JAIPRM010009522.1, read as the reverse complement.
TGTGAAAACTCGTTTGTCTATTTTATTTTGGGGCAACTCCGCGAAACGGGGGAGGAGCTGAACACGAACTTGACCACCACCAGAAATCGGGGCGCGCGAATAAAACGGAAAACGGTTTAATTTATTTAACGAAAACTTAATTTCATTTTTATAACGACCGACCGACGTCGGTTAACCGCTAATGACTGCAGTAATGCGCGAGTACTTGGACGGCACAAAACCCCGACGACACCCCGACCAACCCCCTCGTCGCGGATATTTCCTAGAGCCGTTTGAAAAACGCGACATACTCGAACGGTCGTATACTGAATAAAATATTATTATAATCACGTGAAATTTTTACAGGAACGCGAATTTAGCTCGATTATGTGTGTGTGTGTGTGTGTGTGTGTGTGGGGGGGGAGTGAGTAGGGGGGGGAAAGAAAACACGTAACTGAAAATGTTATCCGTTTAATGAAAACGAAACATTCAACGTCGGGTTTTTTTTCTCGCGAATTTCTAACGAATAGAAAAAAAAAAAAAACGACTAAATTCATATTTACGAGAGTTGTTGTACCTCTAGTTCATAATATTTTCCGTCCCCCCCCCCCGTCGTCGTGATATTTCGCGTACGACTGCGAGTAGGAACAGCAACGGATACATCGATGTTATCGATGTTTGTTAAAATAAATCAATGTTTTAGATTCTGAACGAAGTGAAGAGAAGCTAATGTTCATTTCATTTTCTTTTTTTTTCTGTGTACAACTTTTCGTATGGAAATACTTGTCAAAAAGTTTCGATCAGTAACTTTTTGAAATCAAATTTGCCTCTAGATTGTACTTTAGAGAGGTAATTTTTTTGATTTCTCAATTCTTCAATTTTTTTTTTTTGGAAAAAACTACTCAAAATTCGACAAAAACGACTCGAAAACCATCATTTTTCGATCCGAACTATATGAAAATTTAAACATGGATAGAAAATAATATAAGAAAGATTTTGGCGCAAGAAAATTTTGAAAATGTGAAAAAAAAAAAATGTTGGACATTTTTCTAACATTTTTTTTTTCTCATTTATTTTTTATATTATTAACTTCCCTAGTTCAGAATCGTTTTATTGAAGAAATGATTAATCGTTTCTTTAAAATTCAATACACCCGTCAAGAGAATCCCACTCGTCGTGCGGAGAACGCCCGGCTTTTTAAAAGTCGACGTATATCGAAGTTTCCATTAGCGATTTGCTCTCCCTAACTGCGAGCCAATAGTTTCCGCGCGCGTTTCAAAATCATCAAAAGTAAATGAACCGTGTTCGGGCAATGAATATTCATACGGGTTAAACGCGATTCGCCGCCGGTATCGGTATAGGTCGCGGTAGTTAACCGTCGTGAAAGAAAAAAAATAATAATAATATTATTTATGTGTTTCGACGATCGCGCGGTGGCGATAGTACGGCTTTTTGATAATAAAGCCGGAACTTTCGACTTCCGGACGGCGGCGCGGCGGCGTGAAAAGAGAAAAAAAAATACACTCGCCAAAACGGCAAACCTCACCCCACCACTTCATGGTCCCGGTGACGTCCAAAGAAACCCGCGACGGGTTTTAAATAAATAATATTGATATTGATATTATTTGATAAATTTCTTAATTAATAATATAATAGATTTAAAAAGGATAGATATAAAAAAAAATCCGAACATACTTGTCACTACTACGGGTATTCTTCACTCTTACGGCCAGATAATCTAGGGGGGGGGTGGTGCGTAGAATTCTAAAGAAACGTTAAATCATTTTTTTTTCAATTATACGATTCTCAACGAATCGTAATTTATATTATATAAAAAAACAATAATAGCCGTCATTTTCAATACACTCACCAAGAGTATCTATATATTCGAGGAGCTAATAATCACCCGTGGTGCGAAGGATGTCCGGTTTTCTTGTCTATACTTTACTTGTCTTTGTAATTTATTATATTTTAATTCATAACTTATAATAGAAATCACAGTGACAAATAATTATTGACAACATTTTTCTGTAAACAATTATTATTGAATAAATACGAACGCCTACTCCGTAATGAGAAAATTACTTTTATTTCAATTTCAGTCTCACTCAGATATATTCAAAAAAAAAAAAATATTAATATAATTGATAAGATCTGATAACTGATAAGAAATTCGCTCCAAGTGAGCTGTCTCTAAATATGCTTGTGATGAAATCAAATCACAGAATAAACAAAAGGGAAATTTCGCAGAATTAACATTGAAAAATCATGTTTTCATTTTAATAAAATTAGCAATGCTATCAGTTAGAGGGGATTTTTATTTTTGATAACATGAAATAAGCTCGTTAAAAAATACAATAAACATTTGAAAAGAAAAAAAATCTTAGATATTGTTGAATGATTCCTCAAACACAATTTTACACACAAAACATTTTTAAACGCAAAACTTAATCCATAAATGACCAGTACGTGTTTGAAAAATTTTAATTTTAAAATTTTTTCTTTTTATGTCTATCGTTTTTGTATTGTTTTGGTTGTATTCCAATTTTCTCGAAAACTATTGAGGTGTTCCAAAATATGTATCTTTCTAAATCACATTTTATTATTTTCAACATTTGATAATATTATAATGCACGTTCCATAATGCAAGCTCTCAACTCATTATAATAAAATATGCTTCAGTATACGAGACGTTTATGATTATAGGCATTGACACGCGAATATTTTTTTTATGGTAAAAGAACTGATGCGTTTCGGGGAAGTTTGAAAACACCACTACCACTCCCACGCGCATCCAATTATTTTATATGATATTTATTCACGAATCCATAATACGAAATCTGTGGTCGTCGACACACGGCATTAGTTTTATATTCAAAATATAGTTTGTACTTTCACATATTTTTTGGTATTATCAGGACTTTCAAAATCACTAGTGTTCGAGTATTACACGTCACGGAGACGTTAACAATTCGGGCACAGAAATAAATTTAACGTTAGACCTTTACGCTTATTATATCAACACTGGCACATTGACAAATGGTACACTTATTATTGTTGTATGTCTGCGAGTAACAGCGCGAACTCGAAAAACGCTTGTTTGTATTTACAGTGCCTGTTTTGTAAACAAACAAAAAATTTGTTAAAACCGCGTTAGACTTTGGCAAAAAAAAATTACAATCTACGAACAGTAATTTACAGTAAACAGTAAATCAACAACGTACAACAATAAATCACAACCTGGACGATACGTGTCCCGGAGAGAAGGGTAACAAAAAAGCCGGAAATACTTTGTACTACGGATATTCTTCACTCCTCGGGTCAGATACGATATTCTCCAGGTGGGTGTGTAGAAAATGTTAAAAACGCTTCTTCAACAAGACGATTCTGACGGAAGGAATTTAATAATATTATGTAAGAAACAATAATAATTCGTTTTTTCAATACACCCACCAAGAGAATCTGACCCGAAGAGCGAAGAATATCCGTGATGCGAAGCATGTCCGGCTTTCAAAACTAAGAAACGTGGGAATTAAAAAATAATAATAATAATAATGATAATTAACTTAACGTAAATTTTTTTGAATTTAACTTGTGGCTTTACCGAGTTAACTCAAAGTTCAATGAACTCATTGACTCGCGCACAGCCTCGACGTGAACTATTACTCTGAAACTCCAACTCCAACTCCACTCGGGGGGAAGAAATTCGATGTAACGGCGGCGGTTCTTTGTAAAAACTCAACGCGCCCACCAAAAGTACACGCGTGGTGCTCGAACAATACCCATCGCGGTTCAAAGAATTGGCCACGAGCGGACAGCCGATCTGGAAACACACTGCCCCGCGTATGTGAAAACGCAAAAGGGACCAACCCCCCCTCCCCTCCCCTCCTTCGCGGCAGTACATGATACGTTTTATTATCATCACCGCAATTATTGTGTATACGGAGTCGGGGACATAATACAAAATAGTATTACGCGACGAGACACGAGGACTCGGAATCGCTGTCTCCTCGTCAAAAACCTACTCCCCTCTCCCCTTCCCCCCCGGGGGCAAGTGACCGTCACTCGTCACAGTTTATCGCGGTCTCGTCGTCTCTCGTCTCGACAATAAAAATATACATATAAAAAAAAATACAACTACGTACGTAGTTGACGGGACAGTCGGACGCGCGCGTTTTACGATTCCGCGGAAAAAGCAATAAAAGAGAACTCCGCGTCGGGTCGTCTGTCAAACGGCCGCGTCGTCGCCGTCTATCCGACGAATCGTCTTCTCCCTTCCCCTCATTTCCCCTCCCCCCTCCCCTTACCCCGCCGTCACTCGTCCTGACCGTGTAGCGGCGCGTTTATTATTGCCCCTACGGATTAATATGGAGCACACGCGCGTTCGGTTTCCATAGTGTGCTGCAAATCGAATCGGCTGTGTGCGCGACAGTAGTAAACAATG
>JAIPRM010009521.1:0-14691 GCA_025469315.1 Stegophylla sp. TES_Ste_2020 | reverse complement strand
TTCAGAATCGTTTTACTGAAGAAATGATTTATCGTTTCTTTAAAATATAATACGCCCGTCAAGAGAATACCACCCGTCGTGCGAAGTACACCCATCGTGCGAAGTATGTCCGCTTTTTGTTTTTTTTATTTTTACACAGGTAAAAAGGTATTGATTTTATCCAAGCAGGTGGTAGCCATAAAATATAATGATGTGTGTTTCGAACCGTTTATGATATTATTTATAGTAAAAACTATTTTGGGTTATGTATAAAAATGAACTTTCGAAAAAATGTTTGAACCCTTAACCCACTCACCCCTACCCCGCGTACTAAAACGTCCCGGTCCGGAACGTGACTTTTCTCTTTTGTCCGCGCGCACAGGCAGTCTGATATACCTGTTCCCGCCGGTGGGCGGCGTGACCGCGTCGTTCGTGCAGGACCGGTACGGGCACCGGGCGTGCACGATGCTGTCCAACGTGGCCAACGTGCTGTCCGCGACGGCGCTGACCGCGGCCGACGGCCCGGCGGCCGCGTGGCTGTGCGCCAGTTCCGCCCTGATGGGCTTCAACGTGGGCTTCGCCACCAGCATCGCGATATCGTACTGCGGCGAGGTGTGCGAACCGCGGCTCCGGGGCACGCTCACGTCCGTCACCAACCTGTTCTACTTCGGCGGGTACCTGTGCGTGGTGGCGCTGTACGCCGTCACGGCCGACTGGAAGCTGTCCGTGCTGTTCACCGTCGCGCTGCCGTTGGTCAACACCGTCGCCCTGTTCACGGTAAGCATGCGCGCCGGACGGTCTACGGTCGGTTACCACCTGCCTAGTGGTTTAAACTCGGTTCAGAGTTTAAACCTAGTTCGAAATTCGAAAGAGTGCATAATATTAAGGCGCCTTCTTCACACTGCGTCGTGTCGTCCGTAATTTCAAAAGTCGCGTTAAATTTCCAATGTTTCGATTGGCTGCAATCCTCCTACATTCGTGGTTCTATTCAATGTACCGGGAGGTTACCAGATGTTACCGGAAAGTTGAAAAATATTCAACTTCGAGAACGTGCGCTAGCTGTGGTATATAATGATTATCAACAGACTGTGCTCAGTTTTTAAATTGATTATTATATTATTATAAATATTTATGAGTTTTAAAATTTCATTTTTTTTTTTTTTTTTTCTAGTTATTTAAAAGTATTCTGGTCTATAAAAAAATACATTAAAATAGCTTCATTTATTCAAGTAGATATATATTATTTTAAATAATTAAATGTAAGAAGGTAGTCTCGAACAATTTGAAATATTTAAATAGGTATTTGGTAATTTTCTGATTTTTATTTAATTATCTATTATAATGTTGTATATTATTTTGTACTGTCTAGGGATCAATATGTAACATTTGTAAGAGGTTTAAGATCAAAGATAAATTCCATTCGTGCCTACGATAGTTGACAATATTAACACTAAATTTTCTAAAAAACCAAAATTATATAGTCCATGATAATATTTCATAATCATGAAATTAAGAACACAATGAATATATGAACGACACGATGCAGCGTAAAGGCACAATATTTCACAATATTTTACAATATTTCACTGAACTCGGTTTAAACCGCGGTTTCGTGAACCACCGATTTCAGCGAGTTAAACCGAGTTCAAAGATGATCTGCAATTTGATCGGTTGTTCATAAATGTTGACCATAGATGTTATCACACGGATTATTCTAATCACGATTCAACAGGCACAATTATTGTATAAAACTGGAAAAAAGTTAAACTATAGTTAAACTAAGAACAGCTGACATAGAGTTTAAACCTACGTATAACGTTGTAAAACGGACCCCTAGAGAGATCGAGAGAGGATCGACCGCCGTCGTGGTGGCGACGTGGGGATAGATAGGGAGAAAAAATTTGAAAAATAACTAATTTATAATGCCCAACAACCAAAACGACGAGTGTAAACACTTTGAAATTATCCGAATTTCGAAAAATACCGAGTATAAAATACCATCTAGAGCCGAATTTCGATTCTAGAACCACTGGCTCGTTGGGTCCACTCAGAATCTGAATTCTAATTGATATAAAACTTGTGATGCTTTTTTTTTTTGAAATTCGTTTAAGCGCATAATACAGTATAGTGGTTGTTGTATTATTGATAAACATTACATTATGAACATTAGCTCCAAGTAAAATGATAATATTGTGCGATTGAGTGCTAATGATGAGCATAAAATTTGTATCTAATACGTACATGAAAACAAAAACCAAGGATAAACGATCGTTAAAAATATGTAAATAATATCCACAGCGTCATCGTTATTTACGTCGGTGTTATTGTCATTAACATTTTTATCAAAACTATTAAATTGTTTATGCGTTATACACGCCAATTATATATATATATATTTTAAAACAAGTGCAGTCGTGTTTGGTAATTTATTTATAATTTTTGTATTTTACTTTTAGATTCTGAACGTTAGTGAAGAAGCTTATGTTTTTACAATGATGTTTATTTTTTTTTTTTTTTATTGTTTTTCTGCTTCAATGTTTAAATTTCAAAAGATGTTTTAGATTCTGGATGGAGTGAAGAAGCTTATGATTTTACAATGATGTTTATTTTTTTTTTCTCTTTCTGGAAACACTTTTTCGAATAGAAATACTTGTCAAAAAGTTTCTATTATTATCTCTATAGATCCCAAAACACAATTAGATGGTACTTTAAAGAGGTTATTTTTTCGATTTGTCAACACTATTTCAAAAACGTGGAAAATCTGTCGAAAAATTGACAAAAAACGGCAAAATATGCAACTACCCGGAATTTCCGTAAAATTGAAAATTGTTTTTTAACATCGATTCAAAAATAATGTAGCTAGAAACTTGAAACTTCCATCAATCACTAAAAATGGTTCTTTAAAATTCAATATGCCCGTCAAAAGTATACCCGGGGTGTGAAGAACACACGACGAGCGAAGTTCACTTTTTTTTTTTTGCTCGCTGCTTTCTAAATTAGCACTAAGATAAAACAACTTTTTTTTTAAATTCCTCCTAAAAATGCCGCCCGAGGCGGACCGCCCCTCTCGCACCCTCACGCTATGCTACTGGCCTCCTTCCCTTACTTTATTTACGGTATTATATTATTTTATTTATTCAAACGGGCTAAAAGTACAAGTTTTGTTATGTTAAATAATTTGGTAAATTTTAGCGGAAAAATTAGAATATAATAACAGTACAATTAATAAATGTATTATAAAAACGAAATTCACGCATTAAATTTAATAATATCATTTATTTTAAAAGACCATATCAAGCATTAATTCTATTCACAAAAATATTAATAGCTTTTAATTGCGTTCTATGTATTTATGCATCAAATATGTATTAGTGGATCTAGTTTGATATTTGCACATTATTATATTTATTCATTATAAGCAACACGTGAAATACGTATACTTAATCAATAAGATTTATCTTTTTTCGTCTGGATATCATTGGAATTTACAAAAAATCGTTCAAAGTTGTGTTTGAAATAAAAAATAGTAGTCTGTATTATACGTGAAAATAATTATTTTTTTCATAGTTTAAAGCTTTAAACGCGGAAAAAATAAATCAAATAACTAACCATTGGACATTTTGAAAAAAAATTATACAAGAAATATGCGATTTAATTGATTGTTTTTTCTATATAAAATTATTATGATGTCATAAAAAATATAAAAGTTGTGAGAAAAAATAATTGTGTTGTTATTACAGAGCGATAATTTAATAATAATTATAAATACCGCCATAGGCGCAATTAGAGGGGGATAGAGGGGGCTAAGCCCTCTCAAAACTACTCAATGCCCCCTCAGAATTTTTGAGAATTACATAAGGTTATTGCCTTTTTGGGGAGCTAAATCAATTAAATAAACATATTAGCCCCTCCCCCCCCCCAAAAAAAAAAAAAAAAAAAATGTTTTTCAAATTGCGCTAATGAATATCGCACTTTTGGTTGCAGACTCCCGACTCGCCGATGTGGTTGTTGTCCAGGGGTAGGACGGACGATGCGAGTCGCGCGTTGAGGCGACTCCGAGGCGGCGCGACCGAAGAAAAATGCGACGCCGAGTTCCATGACATGGTCCGTTACGCGTCGGAAACGAATACGATCGATGACAACGAACGGAAAGGTACACCGTCAGACACCGTTTGTGAACGAGGGGTCATAGTCTCCCCCTCCCCTCAGAATTTTTGAGAATTACAAAAGGTCAATATACCTTTTTTGGGGAACTAAATTAATCAGACAAAAATATTAGCCGTCCCAAAAATGTTTTCCGAATCGCGCCTATGTCACACAGACATGCTAAGTTATCTGTCTGACCTAATATAATCTTATTACTAATAATAAGATTATTATACCGAAAAATCGTTAATTCTACCAAAAAAGTAGCTTAGTCCAGTGGTTCTCAACCTTTTATACACGGCGACACCCTAATTTAAATCCATAAAAATGGCGAGACACACTTAATTCAATTATTGTATAACAATTATCATTTATGTAAATTATTACATCTATATGTGTTAACATTTTATTAAAAAAAGAACCAGATTTACTTAGCACCATGGGTATTCTTCGATCCTTGGATGGCGCACTTTTGGTGGGTGTATTGAAATTTAAAGAAATGATAATTTATTTCTTCAATAAAACGATTCTGTGTACAGCTTCAGTTTATTATTCGATACAATTTTACTTATAAGTTATAAAGTTTGTTTTTGTAACAAAAATTATTTATTTTTTACCCGTTCAGTTTTATTATTTTACTATTAACTGAAAAGTGAGAAAAGAAAAAAAAAATTTTTTCTATCAATATTATTGTCTATCTGGTATCTATCTTAAAATTTCATAACATTTGAATAAAAAAATATTTTTAATGGCATTTTTGTTAAATTTTATGTAGTTTTCCCCAAATTTTGGAAAAATATTGAGAATTTCGAAAAATGACCTCTGAAAAGTACCATCTAGAAGTGAATTTTGATTCTAAAAGATTCTGTTCATAATTTTGGACAAGTATTTTTATACAAAATGTGTTTACAGAAATAAAAATAAATATAAACATCATTATAAAAAAAACACTAGCTTCTTCGCTCTATCCAGAATTCAAAATTATACATTTACATAGCTAAAGATTTTATATTTTCATAAAAAAATTCAGTGAGATATTTGTGATATGGTATTATATGAACGTCTCTTTATAGCATTAAGTTTATATAATTTTTTTGGTGACACACGGGTTGAGAACCACTGGCTTAATCTACATCTAAATATACCACTGGTATAACATATATACACATGTTTTATACTTTCAACGATAACATAAAGTGAATAAAACTGGTTTTAACCGTTTTTTTTTTTGGTCCCACAGGAGAAGCGCCGACCAAAACCAACTGGTCGTCCCGCTCGTTTCCGATGATGACGTGCAGTTTCCTTCAGCCCGAAACGCTGAAGCCACTGTTGCTGCTGGTCGTGTTCATTTTTTTCACCAACCTGTTGTCCGGCATACCGTACACTCCGTACCTGATATCCGTGTTCGACACGTTTGGAGCGCCCTTCCACTCGGCCTGGGCCACGGTCAGTCGATTGCACGCCTCATAACCTAACCTAACACCAAGCCTCGGCGATATTACCGAGAGGATGTTGTTTTTGGCCACGAAGCACAAGTTGTGTGTGTAATTTAAAGGCTAACCAAGGCCAAATTTGGGGGGAGGGGGGTCCGAAAGGAGCGATTATCTCTCGACTGGAAGTATTTTCATGAGAAATAAGTGTGCTAAATACGAGTACAAAAAACTATAATATGATATATTTAAAGAGAATACAATTTTTTCCAAAAATTGACTCTAACTAAGTGTTAAGTTTTATTCGTGACAGAAGCTTTTCAACTTACATAACATAAATTGCATATTTTCGAAAAATGAACCGTTTAAATAAATCAAATTCGACTTTTTCCCCCATTACCCATTTATTTTCGCGTACCCCTTGAAATCGTCTTGAGCGCCCCCGGTTGGGAACCGCTGTATTAGCTGATCCGTGTTTTGTTTTGTTTCGCTCGCAGACGATTTACATGGGTTCCAGCGTGGCGGGTACAGTGCTGACGATATTCTCGGTGAACCGTTTGGGTAAGCGATTTCTGGCTTTGTGCACGATGGCCACGTGTTCCGCGTGCTATCTGTTCATCGGAACCGTCGGACATTTTTGGCCCCCGTCGCCGGCCGCCTCTTGGACGAAAATCGTGTTGTTCTACACGTCGACTTTTTTCTCCTCAATGGGTATCGTACCGATCGTGTGGATCCTCATGGGCGAACTGTTCCCGATGAAGTGAGTATAATATCCGTTACCTAAACCGTACCTTTTTAATAGGGCCGTATCCCTTTTCTTCCAGAAATCAGATTCCACTACTGTCTATTTCCTCCACTTCCCTTTCCTCCGTCTAAATAAAAGGTCTATCCCGTTAAAATGGTTAGAATAGCTAGAATGAAGGCTACAAGGACGTGATTAATCTGTGAGAGGGCTCAAGCCGAAAAAAAACCCACTAAAATATCCGATTCAACGCACAAATACGAGGTCGGGGGTTGAATTTCACGACAACCCCCTCCCCCTTATGAATTCAATATTTGTCATTCGAAACCCGGATATAATAACCATCAATGTATACAGTGGCGCAACTAGGATTTTTTCAAGGGGGGTGTCCACCTATAAATAATTTCTACTATAATTATTTAAATAAGAAAAATTATTATCAATGTCATCAATGGTCGTTTTACAAGAATTCATTAATTGAAAATTTCATGTAACAAAACCTACTGGCCTTTTCTACAAGTCAACATTTTTTTATAACGTTGTTTGTAGATAAATATACGAATTTAACGTCGCATATTCAACAGTATGAATTTTTAAAGCATGTTTCAAGTTAATTTCTGATTTAGTAGAGGTTATAATATCATTATATAGTTGAAAACATTTTTTTTTCAACGCTCATTGAATAAAATTTTCATATATATGGTGTTTAAGGGGAGTGTCCAGACACCCAAAACACCCCCATTGGTTGCGCCACTGAATGTATAGGTGAAATAAGGTTTTTATTTACTGTTGAATGGTTCGAAAGAATGTTATGGTTTTATAAATATGTATAAGTTACAAACCTAACATAAGTAACATAACTGATAACGATTATTATGAGTAAATTATGAAAATATTTATAAACGGAACAACAAAGGATTTTTGATTTTTATTATTTTCTCAAATAACTCGAATTGTAAAACTATCGAATAGCGACTATTCGACAGTGCCCGCCGCTAGCTTTTATTCGCGCGCGAGCATTAATTTCCCGTGTTTCACAGGAGCAAAAACGTAGGGGCAGGATTCAGTTCGGCCGCGTACTTCGTCCTGTGTTTCCTGATGACCAAGTTCTATTTGGACCTGGAAGCGATTACGGGATTTTACAACACGTTCGTGTTGTTCGGCGCCGCCGGCCTTGTCGGTCTGGCGTTCTTGTACTTTCAACTGCCCGAAACGGAGAACAAGACATTGAACGAGATTTCGGAACATTTCAAAAGCAACAAAACCAAAAATATTCAAACGGTTATCGAATGAGTCTACTCCAAAAGGCCGTACCCGGTGGGGCGGGTTGGGGACGATCAAACAAAAAAAATTCAATTCAGTTTATAAAATTAATTGTTATAATTAATAAATTAATTTACAATTAATTGTAATATAAAACTGTGTTCGCATATTATTTCCATATATTATTTTATTACACACTAAGACGTATGGATTTTTGAAAATTTGTTCGAATCTTTTGAAAATGGTCAATTATCTTTTTATTTTTAATAATTAAAAATTCTATAGTTTTTATTCTACCTCCCCCCCCCACCCCGTCATAGGTACGTCATTAGTGTATTCGTACGTGTATTTAAACGAACAACACTATGGAAATACACTTTTTAATAAAAATTGTGACGTTTCCGACGTAATATTATTGTTACGATCGCGTTTATTACGGTTCGGTAAATGTATTGCGAAATCAAATGTCGTGTGACATAAAAAATGTGTACATTAAATAAGTTTTTTTAACTATACGAATATTATGTTTTTCTTATCTAGTCATTTTGTACAAAAATTAGGGGGTGTGAAAGGAACAAATACTCCGGGCGGCGAAATTTTGGGGTAGCAGATTTTCGCAAGACGCATTAAAAGTATCGTAACAAAAATGACAAAAAGATAAATATGTTTTTCAATAGAAAACGATTTTATTTTATTTTTTACCATAATATGTTATACATATTATTTATTCTATCACTAAGTTTTTTTACAATTTTAGATTCTGAACGAAGTGAAAAAGCTAGTGTTTTTACAATAATGTTTATTTATTTATTTAATTATATTTTCTGTGTACAACTTTTCGTATGGAAATACTTATCCAATAGTTTCGATCGGTAACTTTTTGAAACTGGATTTTCCTCTGGAAAAAAAAAAAAATCATATTTAAGCGCACGAGCCCATTGAGGGAGGTGGTCGAGTGTCGTTTGCAGACATATAAACTTCGCGTCTAACATTGCAACGAGAAACGCAATTTAGAAAATAAATGTATAAAAATTGACGCGATGATTGTTACACATTCTTAATCATCTACTATTTTATTGTAAGTATCTGTGTCAGTTTTAGTTATCATTAATGATCATTAATTGATAATAAATATAAATTGTATTTTGAAAAAAAAAAAAAAAAAAAAACAAGAAACCGAGTACTATTTGTGTAGTAAAATAGGTATTCAGTATTAATCGAGTGTCAACAAATTGAAACTTATTTCGTTGCGTTCATTACTGTAATATTTTTGTATACATTTCACGAATAAACCCTAAGCAATTATTTTTCGAATTCAGATTATACAACAACTTTTATACCATAATATTATTTGTTGGTCATTAATTCTAGATTTTTATTCATATAATCTGTTATTTTACGTGAGTTGTTATAAAAAAAAAATTAAAAATTACAATAGCTGTATGTAACTAATATGCGATAATTATTAATAATAAGTTATGGACAGAAAAAAATTGTATTTTTTCTGTTTTAAACAATTTCATTTTTTTTTTTTTTTTTTTTTTTGTTTTGTATTTTAAATCTTTTGTTTCAAACAAAACCGCGTTTGATTAACTTAAACGTTCAAAACGTGTTCGACCTTGACAAAAGCCCGCCCGTCTGATACAAAGCTATCGGACAACGAAAGACCTGCAGCAATGTTGTTTATAGTGCGCCTGCGCACGAGAGGTTATTATCGTCATTGTTGTTGTTAATTATTATCATACGCAGGCGTCTTGGGAACAATCCGTTAGACAATGAGGTAACGAATTTGGACCGAACGCGGGTGAGACGAGGTGAAGAAGACGATTATCATTTGTTTCGTTCAACAAGACAATGCGCTAATGATGACGAGATAGGATGAAAAAAAAAAAATAAAATAATGATAATACGAAATAATCGGCCAGCCACGAGGACGCTTTTGACAACGAGAATAATCATGAATGGGTTAACGGGTCGCGCGAATTGTGATTTATTAGATAACAGTGGACGAATCAGAGTTTATGATACGAATAATGTACACTGTAATCTTTGTCATTTGTGTCATTTTTTTTTTCTGAGTAATCTTCAAGTGGTGTCAGCAAAAAATAAATATAAGCTTTCGTCGCAGCAACGCATGTATGAATTCATAAAAATGTATAAATTACCGTTTACGAGAGCCGACTAATATTTTAAAATCGGTTCTCAGAACAAAATTTCAAATCTAGTCTTTCATTTTTTTTTCTTTTTAATTGTCCATCCGTTTACACTATGGTGTGATGCTGGATAAATGCGACGTCCCTTGACCCTAGAGAACCCGAGTAAGTTCACAAATCCACAAAAGTCAAATCACCATAATTATATATAAAAAGAAAAGAAAATAATAAAACTTAACCCCTAGCTGCATTATTTTAGAAGTTATGTCAAAAAGTCATTTTCAGTTTTACGGAAATTTCGGTAATTGCCGTTTTTTGTCAATTTTTTGACAGTTTTTCCTCGTTTTTGGAAAAAGTATTGAGAAATTGGAAAAATGATCCCTTAAAAGTACCATTTGTGTGTGATTCCGGTTCTATAGAGATACTGCTCGAAACTTTCGGACAAGTATTTCTATGCGAAAAAGTGTTCACAGAAAGAGAAAAAAAATAAAAAATAAACATCATTGTAAAATCATAAGCTTATTCACTTCGTTCAGAATCTAAAATGACATTGCTATAAAAATAATATACAGTATGGAATAAGCCTTAAACGCACGTGTATAGGCAACATAACACGCGAGTACTTGTCGGGCTATAAATTTGCAAAAAGCAACGCGATTCGCGAAACCAAAATGTTGAAAAAACAAAAAGAAAATTTGCGACTTGATCAACGGGTGAAACTATAAAATTCAGAATACGTAAGTGTCCGTTTTATTTCTCGTATTCCGTTGTCAGAATAAGTAGCTATATACAAGTAGGGCTGGGAATTTTTTCGATTAATCGATTATTAATAAAATCGATTAATAAATATTCGAGTATGTAAATTGGCGGAGAATATTTATGGATTATTTGATCGATTAATCGTAATCGTCCAACTGTCTGCACGTATAAAAATAAATCACTACTCCGAGACTGAAGTACCTACCAGAAGTAGATTAAGTTTTAGTTAGCCAGAAGTGAACCAATAGTAAGAGTCTCTACACCAGTAATCAACGTTCGGGTTAGATTAGGAAATATGATAAAATTTTAACTCGGCATCATGCGAATTGTATGCGTAGGAACAATAGACAACAAATTAGTTACTTGGAAACATAGTAGTTGTCAGTAAGCGTTAAAAAAAAAAAAAAACAAATATTTACCACAATGTATATTATTGCGTGGACTATGGTCGTTTACAAACAATACGTACGTTATTTATTAAAAAGATAGAATGTTGATGACCTCTGAATTATTTTCCTTTAATCTTATGCAATGCTCTCTTTGCTAAAAATGCGTTACACGCCTCCTTGGTTTAGAATATGTAAATATATAATTTTGCATTTTTAAATGTTTTCAGTTATAAATGCATTTATTTGTACTTTTTAATGTAAGTCATTAGTTTAATAAAGTATACGTTTTAATGAAAATTTTGATATTTTTAAAAATAATTATATTATTATTATTATAATTGGAGAGTTTTTGTTACAATATTAGATTTACGTCATAAACATGTTCACATTATGTCATAACAACTGTTGCAATACATACTTTTACAGAATACACCCTGACTCATAAGCTTATCGAAAATACAGTATGTAAATTAATTGGAAAGTCAGTAGTTATTACTTCTAATGCATCAGATATTGAAGTTCCGTTTTTTTTTTTAACATAATAAATGTGACTTATAGCCCATCTTTTACCATAGTAAAAAAAAATTCAAAATTCAGAACTGCCAAGAGAAATTTTGAAATTGTTGAAAAATTTCGAAAATAGCCACTCTCTGTAGTGTAATTACTTATAAGTTACTCAGGGGAAAAAAAAAACAATTTTGAAATCGGTTGAATTTTGAATGAATGAGAGCATTTTATTTTTCAAAAAACACAGCAAATTACATGCATAATTTCATTACAAAGATCATGGTTGTATAAAATTAAATTATGTATAGCAGTCAATGGGTAGGGGCATTTTGAACATTTATAAAAATAAACAAAAATATATACAAAAAATAAAATTAATGAGTTGTTATTTAAAAGTTTAAAAACCATGCAATTTTAAAATTTGCTGTGTATTAGTATTGGGTATTAAATCACGAATAATTATGATGTACGTCATAGTATAATATACAATATCTTATTCGTGTATTAAATGTTAATTATTGTTAGAAAATAACAATTATTATTGTATTTGATTAGGAAAATATTTCACTGATAAAAAAAAAAAATGTGATTTTCACAAAATACACTATTTAAAACAGTGGTTCTGAACCTTTTACACACGGTGACGCCATAATTGAGATCCATAAAAATGGCGACACACTTAATTCAATTAATGTATTTTTGGAAAAGTAACAATTATTACCTATGTAAATTATTACACATATTATACGTGTTAATATTTTATTGAAAAAAAAAAGCCGGACATACTTAGCACAATGGGTATTCTTCGATCCTTGGATGGAGTACACTTGATGAGTGTATTGAAATGTTTAGAAACGATAAATTATTTCATAAATAAAACGATTCTGTGCGAAGCTTAAGTTTATTCGAAACAATTTTACTTAAAAGTTACAAAGTTTGTTACTGTTACAAAAATAATTTATATTTTACTCGTCCAGTTTTATTATTCCACTATTAACTGAGGATAGGAAAAAAATTAATGAAAAAAAAGTTTTAAAACTCATATTATTGTCTATCTAGTATTTATCTTAAAATTTTCGTAAAAAATTTGAATGAAAAAAGAGTTTTAAAGGCGTTTTTGTTAAATTTTATGAAATTTTTGAAAAATATTGAGAATTTCAAAAAATAACCTATATAAGTACAATTTACGAGTAAATTTTGATTTCTAAAAAAGTGAACCCATATTTACAGTATAAGGTTTTTAGTTTAAACTTTAAAATACAAATAAACTATTTTATTTATTTATTTTTTTTGTGACACACCCAACAGTAATACGTGACACACCGGTTGAGAACCACTGGCCTAAAAGGTGAACATCTCTGATTGGTCGTGCAAGTTTGCCCCCGAGACGCTCGTCTCTTCGAGGATTAAATCGCATTAACTTGTACTTTTTTTTTTTTTAATCACTTGGTAAAATGATATAAAAGGAGATATCCGTCGGGGTAGGAGTCAAATAATTAACCTATAATTTAAAATGTCGGACAGCACCACTTTCTTAAATAATTATTACGGTTTCGCTTCCGACCAAAATATGCTTAATGATGATTGTCACAAACTATTCAAAATATCGAGGAATAATTAAATTACTCCAGAATATATTATTGATATTTCGTTGCTACGGAAATGAAGTTGTATAAGTGTATATTACAACATTCGTTGACGTAATAATAAAAATAATAATTGAAAAAAAAAAAAATTGGTAAAATGTAAAGGTTATACGTATTTTCAATAAACAACAAGTATTCATTTCTCACAATCAAATTTCAATCGTCTCCACAATACATAATATTATACATATATATTTTAATGTTACTACTAATAACATTTTAAAATGTACCTAAGTTTTGTTTTCATATTTAATTTTGATTTGTTACAACAAGATGTAATGTTTTTATTTTATAATATTTTATCAAAAAATAATGAGAGACTATCTGAACTTGCATAAACTGAATAATATAGTTAAAGGTATAAGTTTATTTGTTGATATTTTGTAAGAATTTTAAGTTTATGTTTTGTACAAGAAGATTTTATACAAAATAAAAAACTTATTTCTATTAATAAACCATTGTCTTATAATTCAATCTATAGTTTGAAACAAAATAAGAAACTACACTATTTTTAAAAAATAAATAGTTATACTTTTCGAACAGACAAAAGTGAATCAACTCAAAAAATATCAACAAAACAGTATCGAGTTGAAAAAATGAAAAAAAAAAATATAAATAAAATGTTTCATGCAAGACTGTTGCAACTCAAAAATGTGTAATACAAATCGGTTCGATTGAAACATTTAATGTTTTAATTATCAAACTGATATTAATATGCGTTGCCTAGTTATGAAAAAATTGTTTACTTAAATTAATAAAGCCCACTCTGCGAGCGAATAATAATCATTTTCCTGGTAATCGGATCCCGATAAAGGGGTGAAAAACATTTTTGTTAAGTGACGAATTTTACAGAACGACCCCCTGGCTGATAAAACGTACTCGTGTTAATAAGTAGTTGTTGTTATCCGGTGAGATCAGGTAAGTTGTCATAGTACAATATTTCAGAAAATGTTTCCAAATTATTTCCTTCTGCTATACAGGGCGTGTACAGATTGTACAAGTCTTGTTAATTTAATTTTATTTTTAATGTTAATAAAAATAACTCAATAATTCAGAGGTTTTTTTTTAATGACTTTTTGTGACTGCACATCCACATAGGCATAAGGGAGGATTATCCTATTATTATGAATGATCGATCAAGTAAATACAGTATAATATTCCTTAAACCACTGTTTTAATGTGATTTCTCCACCTGACAAAAGACATGTCAAGTCGTCTAATCACTCTGTATATATTTTTATTAATAATTTGTAGATAATAGTGATTAATGATTTTTTTTATTGCACATAAAATAATTTCAAATTTCAAAATATAAAACATAATAAATAATACAATTTTCATATTCTTACATACATTATAACTTTTCATCAGTACGATCCCTATTTTTGCTTATATAGGTACTATTAAAATAAGTATACCAAAATGTTCATAACTCTACATAAAAAAAAAAAAAACTGTCCTATAAGTTGTAGTCTCCTTAACCTAATCCTTAAATACGTTACAGATTGCTAATACGTGACGTGAACGAGCAATAAAAAAAAAATAAATAAATAAAAAAAGCCGGACATACTTCGCACGATGGGTGTACTTCGCACGACGGGTAGTATTCTCTTGACGGGCGTATTAAATTTTAAAGAAACGATAAATCATTTCTTCAGTAAAACGATTCTGAACAAA
>JAIPRM010009520.1:0-14691 GCA_025469315.1 Stegophylla sp. TES_Ste_2020 | reverse complement strand
CTTTCAAATTATTTTATTTTACGCAATTATAACTCGTTTGAAAATAAAAATATCTTGTAAAACTCACATACAAAATAAACAGGTAATATTCTTATCTTTGAGTTGGTCAATTTACTCGGTTATTAAAGCTGACAACACAAAATAGATTCTACTTAATGGAAATTTTGCTAGACCTAGGTCGATAACTAGCATAGTTTTTCGGAGGTGGTTTTATCACTCTTTTTCCAATAATTATTTTAGCCAATAATCAATAGGTAATAAATAATTCAAAATAAGTATATACATTTTTTCCAAAATTTTCGGAGGTGTTTGAACCCGAAAACCCCTCTCCAGGATACGATCATGGTTTGACGTCCTCTTAGTGAGTAAAATATTGCTTTTTTTTTTTTTTTTAATGAACTAGTGCTCAACGATATTATTAACAATTGACACAGTAAACTCAAAATTATTTTTAAATCGTGTGGTCTGAATCAGAATACATAATATTTTAAAATCTTTACTAGTATCTGAATTTGATTTACTTCAAATGCTCCGCGGAACCCTTAGACTATTCTCGTGGAGCCCTAGGGCTCCGCGGAGCACAGTTTGAGAACCGCTGGTGTAGGTGGCAACGTCTCGGGATATAATTTCCTGGCTCTCGTGGTGAAATATTAATGTTCGGCCGACTTATCGCACCATAACGGTTATAATAATAATAATAATAATAATTTAAAACGATATTGTAATAGTAATATTATATTTTAAAATTAACCGTCGACGGGACTAAATTTAATATTTTACTACAATTAAAAAAAGAAAAAAATATTTCTCCTAATAATATTCTGTGTATAAAATTATTATGAAAGTGAAGAATAATTTTGAATTCTGAGAGAAGCTTTACAATAATTTTACCATACATTATTTTATGGAAACTTTTTTGGTCGAAATTCTGCTCCTGGGATTAGTATGACTAGGATATGTTTCTGGCAGAGAATTATGGTGGTATGGTTTTTTAGAGAGATTTTATTTGACATTCTTGATAGTTTTCCAAAACTAATCGTGAATTTGAGTAGCAACAGTGAAATATGAGTAAACTAGATTTTAGTGAATTTGATTTCATCCGTAACTCTAAAAATAATAATAGGTATTACAGATTTTAAATGTCCACTCAATACCAAAACAAAGGTGTAATTCATACTACATACAATATTTCACTAATTTTGGGATATATTATATACAAACATGTAATTTTAGAAATATCTTAATTTTTCTAATAAAACGCAATAGTCACAATAGCTGAAAATTTTTAACAATCTAAAGTTTAGGTCGACATATTTAGATTTTTATTAAAACCATTTTAAATTAATTTCTAATTATAAGAGTTTTAAATATTAAAATATAGCAAACTTTTCATTTTAACAAATACGCTACAAGTTAAATTCTTATTTGTATTTACCACCTGAGCATTACGGAGATGATAGAGTGCGTTTGTCTTGAGTCCTGGGATTTGTATAGTAGGTTTTTTTTTCAATGTTACCGATTTGATATCGATTCCGCCGAAACGTTTACTAGTTGTTTCGTAAAAATGGTAAAATAGCTTGAATACAGTGAGATTGTAAGAATGTTTGAGACCTTTTCTTGGTAC
Source organism: Stegophylla sp. TES_Ste_2020 (assembly GCA_025469315.1). Lineage (NCBI taxonomy): Eukaryota > Metazoa > Arthropoda > Insecta > Hemiptera > Aphididae > Stegophylla > Stegophylla sp. TES_Ste_2020. The sequence goes on along the minus strand of JAIPRM010009520.1, from coordinate 13,067 downwards.
AGAGGAAACTTTGTATCATTCACGTAGGTATAATAAAGAACTTCCAAGCAATTTACATTTTCATTATTTTATATTGTAAAATATTAATGAAAAAATATCTATAATAAGACATTTAACAATAATTTAAAGTTATACAATCTTATTTATATATTTTAAGTATCATATTTAGTTACGTTTTTGTATACAATTGTATAGTATAAATAATTAACATTTTACTAATGATCTTTAAAACAGCTAATATTTTTAAAACTGTATATCAAAAGTTTCTTTTTGGTGACAAAACTTTGTTGAAATCGTATAACTTTTTATTATTGCATACCTTAAATGTTTTATAAAAATTGCAATGATATTGTATTCAAAAACAATACACCGTATTTTTTCTCTTGTGTAGCAGAAAGTTATTCAAAATGATGAAAAATATCCTGAATAATAAAATATATAAATTGGTTGCTTATTTCCATATGTTACTGAAACACAATATTATGATCTAAGAAAGCATCGTCAAAGACGTTCTAAAAAAAAAATGTGCTGACTTTCTGGCCCTTGTCATTGCACGTGCTTTTAACCTAACCTTTTAAAGACAAATGTTACTGAGTGCGGATCACTCTACGAACCTATATTTTATTTTTCTCAGTTTCCTGTCTCGCGTTCAGGAAACTAAATGAAGGTGACGCTATAAAAACGCAAGAGATATAAAACATAAAATCACGCCGAGTTCACTATTGTATATATTATAGGCTTAGGCCTTAATATTAAAAGGCAAACAATTTATTTTGAATCTCGAACAAACAACAAACTTGTCAAATTTAACCGACAGGAAAATACTCAAAAATAATGTTTCTCCGATCCAAAGTATGTGTACAATGGTGTAGATAAGGAAGTAACGGGTTGGCCCTCCATCGCCATCGTAGTAACAAAACAATATACACATATTATAAATATAGTGATTAATTTTTACCTTTCTGACGAGGAAAAATCATTTATTATTTTGAAAAATTTATAGACACTTGGATTATTAAAGTAATTTAGAAAGTCGATACTTTGGTAGAAATTAGGATCGCAAACTTAAAATCATCCATCAAAAATATATTTCTGCAGGTAACCAGTAGTTTAGTCGCCAACAATTGTAAGAATTCGTACAAGATTTCGTTTCAAATGTAAAATCTACCTCTAATCCCGACTAATTCCCGTGCATAAATCTACTCTAGTTGAGACAGACACAACGTACACGCATTGTGTGTTCAACGTCAACAGCCAAGTTGTATAAAGATTGAGAGATGCTTATACATATGTTGTTTTCCAATAAAGAACTTCTGTGTACTTCTTTTACAATGTAGAACTTCACATTTCTTGTATATTGACAGCGATTTCACGATATTTATAAACACTCGGTAAATCATTCGGCTAACCTTAAATAGTTGAAAATTAAGTCGATTCGTAATAGCTGTAATAAAGATTACTCTAAAATTTTGAGATAATTCTATGCTTTTTTTACTCGTCTAGTGTGCGTAATACGTACGGGCAATAAAACTTTTTAATTTAAATTTCCTTGCGCATTGGTCCTAAACTCAAAAATCGCATAGCTATAGCTCTTTGAAATTTGATAAAATTGATATTGTAAATAATATTTCTATAAATTTTAAATCATTGTTGATGCATAAAAAATACGGTTTATGGACACATCTTTGTCTGACATTTCCTCACCCCTGTTTCCACATCGGACATTTCCCTGTCCAACTCACATTCAAATTATAAAATGTAAAATCGAACATATTACATATTTGTTATAAATCCAAGTTATTATGTTGTACTAATATTTACGAGTCTATATAATGTATTACTATAATAAATGTAATTAAATTTTAACAACTATTAATAAAATAATAAAACAGCATTGTATGAGTGAGTCACGAGTAGTCCGCATAAAAAAGCTGTTTGTGACCTGTGCAAAAACATTTCTGGTAATTAAAATAAAATCTTATCTTTAAATTTAATCGATAAATCAACATAGCTGATTCTATTATAGAAGTAAGGAGCATACAAATAGTCTTTCGAAAGTGGTTGTTTGGATATTATATTATAGTTACGCGCTTATGTATTTTGTCAATTTTGCGTATCACGTAATTTATTACAATTTTATTTTTTAAATTTGTAGTTCTTCATTTTAGGTTCTGTTTGAAACCAGATTTGCCTCTATTTGGTACTTTAAAGAGGTAATTTTTCGAATTTCTCAATTTCTCAATTTTTTGGAAAAGGGACGGAGAGTAAAATACCCAAAATATGTCAAAAAAAAAACTCGGGAATCATCATTTTTTGATCCAAACTTTATGAAAATTTAAACATAGATAGGCAATAATATATGAAATATTTTGACACAAGAAAATTTTTAAAATGTGAAAAAATATTTTGGACACATTTTTATAACACATTTTTTTCTCATTAAAATTTTTTTTTCCATTTTTTTATTTATTAGAAATAAGTAAAGTAAAGTAAATTAAAGTAAAGTGAAGCAAAAATGAGTAAAGTATAGACATGAAAGCCGGAAATACTTGAGAGTTTAGACCACGATTATTATTTGCTCTTCGGATCAGGTAATTTTGGTGATTGTGTTGAAAATGACTCAGGCGCGGATCCGAGGGGAGGGCGATGGGGGCGATCACCCCTCCCAGAACTTTTTAAACACATATTAAAAATGCTTAAAGCGAGTAAATATTTACTAATTTTATGTATATTTGATCAATTTTCATCTAATCGCCTCCTCCAAATTAAGATCCTGGATCCGCCACTGAAATGACTACCAACTACTGTACTTTATATTATTAAATAATATTAACTTTCTTCGTTCAAAATCGTATTATTGAAGAAATGATTTGTCGTTTCTTTAAAACTCTACATAACCACCAGGAGTATCTGACCCGTCGCTAAGAATACTCGTGGTACCAAATATCAGTCCAGCTTTCATGTCTATACTTTACTTATCTTTGCTTTGTTTTACTTTACTTTAGGTACTTAAATTTTAAATTTACTTGTCTTTCTTTTGATTAATTCATTATTATCTTTATAATTTAACCTTATAATAATTATTTTATTGTACTTAAATTTATTAAAGTAAAAATGTATTTTATAGTAATTATAAAATCGATTAGTTAAAATCGAATTATTTCAAAATGAATTGGATGGGAAAATTGAACGGACGGGGAAATGGAGATGGGACTGTTACCAAAAATACAATTGTACGTTCTTTTAGCGTACGTTTTGATGAGAAATAGCTGATCCAAAAACTATTTAATTTTAAATTTTTTAGTACTCTGAGCACTGAATCAAAGTTTTTGGGATAAAAATAGTTTCAAACCAAATAATAGTCGATCCAAATTCATAGAAAAATACTAGGGAGTCGTTGTTTAAAAAATGAAAATTCGTATTGCGCACATCGAAATTTTCTCACATTTTTTATATAGCCTTTTCGATAAACTATATTTAAATTTATTGGGTAATGTGACCGAATTATTGAGTGTTCCCAGTTTTCGTTGACTAATGCAATGACGTGCGAATACGATTCACGACATAGTGCGGATTTCCAAAACGAAAACCTAGCTAATTTAATATGCCGCTGTTAAACGCTCATTGAAGCGTCACGTTTTCGTCGCACAAAATTCTCGAAAAGGAAACATCGTGGTTTAAAATAATGTAAAAGCAAATTGCGGTTTTGTGCAGGCCAAAGCGACCGAGTTACCTTAAAAATAATTATTGCCTTATATTCTCGTGGTAAAAATGCATTTTGTCGTATCAACTTCATTAAAATTCTAAAATCTTATTACATTATTAACCTTATTTGTATACTATTATTGCTATCCATCGGTGAAATCAACGAATAATTCGAGTCACGTAATACTAGTAATATCATTCTATATAGTACGTCAAAATATATAGCACATGAAAGTTTCAAGTGAATCTCATAAAAATCGACAAAATTACGATTATTAATGTATGATAAAAAAGAGTCCCAGAAGATAATAATTGCCTGGTTCATTAACATTGCAAAGGCACAAAGGAGAGGTTAAGAAGGATAAAACCCTTCAGAATTTCGTTTAGCCCCTAAAATTTTTGACAAGTGTGTATCAAAACTTAAATGTTTTTTGAGTACCTGAATATTTTAGAGAAAAATGTATATTTTGTCCCTTTAAACCTTTTATAATTACCCACAATTATAAAGTCGTTATCTTTACATTATATTGTCATAATATGATTCACAAACTAATAACGTATTAGTTAAAATAGTTATTATATGGGTTAAGAACTTTGTTAGTTGAAGTTACGACTGGTTTTTAAGTTTTCTATTGCATTTTGTTTTAGATAGGTTATATGTACATACTATGCTTATGTACTGTATAATTTCAATTTATAATTATTAATACCTAGATATTTAAAAGTGTATAAACATGCAAAAGTTAACTATTTAAAAGCAAAAGTGTTAATAGTTTTATAGTGTAAATTTAAATTGTAACCATAACGATAAAACTATGTTAAAATATGTCCCTAAATTAGTCATTTTTATAACTTTATAAAAGAAAAATCTCCCAGGTAAATATGTTGAGTTTAATCATATTGCCTGTATAAATTATTAATATTAAGCTATTTAAACTCGACCGTTTATACTTTATATATCACACACATTGAAATCTATTCCTTGAACGTTTAAATGCGCTACCATTAGAGTACATAAGTGAAGTATAATTTGAATTAAATTTAATTTAATTTAAAAATCCCACTCAATAGGTAGTGAATATGAAATTATATTTTCTCTCTCTTTTTTTAAAAAAAACTTAAAAACTAAAAGTACGTAAGTACTGAAAACAACAAAATATTTTGTCGGACGGAGCGAGTACATATTTTTAGGACAGAATTAGAATACAATTGCGCTGTACACCAAAAACATGATTTGGCGACTTTAATAGCCTCAGCTTATCCCGCCAAAATAAATTCATCACGACATTATATAGTTGGTGAGTCATAAGAGCCCGGAGAATCTAACTCGTTGCTTAGTATTTTATGAAAATTGCTGTGTCATTTGAGAATAGTGCTTCAAATATGGAACTAAATAAAATATATGAGAAATCCGTGAAGAGTAGATATTGATAAATATTTTGAAAATGGCAATTATTTAATTTATAATTATTGATTTTCGACTCGAAATATGAATAATTAACTTTCTAGGATTAATGCGCGTTTTTATAGCATATTCTTATGCAAATAAAATCAGATCTTAATTTTAATCAACTCGCTTGCACACGTGTGAACACAAACTACGTTTCAAGAATCGTTTGGGAAATTATATAAAGATGTATATCAAGTAGTAGTAGCGGTAACGGAATTTTAATCACGTTTTTATTATTTATGCATCTAAACCTAAGAAACATACATTTACTTTAAGACTCGTTAAATCGAAAACGATTTTGACTAATTTTTCTGTTACTTAAATTTTTTACATTAAAAGTAGCTGGGTCATAACTTTATTTTCAATTGTTCGGTTAAAACTATCAATCAAATTTAATTACTTTCGATATGGAAATTTTAAAATTATTTGAAGTTCAACATGTTGATTTTTGTAAGCTTGGGTCAAACATTTTGTTTATTTTAATTTTTTGACCGAATATTTAAGAAGAAATTCACTGGGTGGCGTATTTGTGAGGCGGAAGAGAGAAAACCTTTCTCTCCTGATGTTTGACCGTGGATTTGAAATATCAACCCTCGTATTGAATTATATTTTTGCTTCTTTCCGCCCTCAAAATGTCATGTAAATAAATATTTAAATGGGCATATAAATGGAAATCGAAAATCTATCAATAAAAAATATTGTGTGTCTTTCTGATACTTACTATTCTATTATAAGATTTTACCTTTTATTTGCTATAAGCTCCCTTTTTTCTTTTAAAAAATGCTGTGCGCTACCGCGTGCGCATGTATAACACAGCGTGAACTCTTACGATATTTACAAAAACACGTTTTAATGGTCGTTCAAAATATTGTGTGCAAACATGTGTGAAATAGTAGTGGTAACATCGTTTCGATCACGTTTATTTTTCTTTATGTCAACACATACACAACACACACACACACACACACACACCCATAATCCAAACAAATACAAACTTTGAGACTCGTTAAATCGAAAAAACGATTTTGACTCATTTTGTACCTACCATAGTTTGTTACGCGTAGAAGCGTAGAACCTGTTTAAGATTTTTTTTTTTTTTTCAATTGTCATAACGTGTAGAAAAATGTGTTATATGTAATGTATATATATATTATACGATATTCCCGCGTACATAAATTCTCCCGTAGCGAATTCGTATGCCATCGATTTGCTATCTATTATTTTAAAATTACATATTGTATTTAAGAAATAGCAGAAAAAGTTAACACATTTTTTGTTTTTTTTTTTTTTAATTCGTATAGTAAAACTAGGTTATCTTCAAATCGAGAAAAGTTGAATTTAATTAAAAATATCAATGAATTTGAGTAAATCAATGCCTAAGGTTAAAATTTTTTTGGGTTATTTTCCTCAAGTAACCATTAGTGACTTTTACAAAATATCGCGATAATGAAGATACATATATATATGTGTGTGTGTGTGTGAAAAAATAAGTAATTTGCAAAATAAAATATAACCACAGTAGAACGCGATAACGAGTAAAATTCTAACAAAAAAACGAAGTTCCGTTTAAATTATTTATAAAACTTTTATAAAAACTGAGATAAAATTATATTTTTTCAACTAATTATGTTAAAAGTTATCGAAAACAGTGACTTACGACTTAACTTTTAACCTTTTGACTAGTTTGTGGCCAAGTTTTGATTAACGATAGTAATTATTTTATTAGGTGTTTCAACTAGGAAAAAAATAATCACGGTTTTTCTAATAAAAAAAAAAAAAAAAAAAACAAAAACTAAAGTGTATACAACGAGTGGTGTTTGGCAAATGCAAATATGAACAACTGTAAAACGATGTGAAAAAAAAAATATTAATCATAATACCGCGGTGTACACACATAATTTGATCGCGCGCATTTACATTGTCTGCGTACGTCGTTGGTTTTCGTGCGAAAAATTATGTAGGGCTCAGAGATAAGCTTGTCGTGGGTTGTGTTCGGCTTGAAAGGTCAGCGGTAGGTTATTATCGTTCGTGTGGCTCGAAACGCGGTGTATATGTTATTATGGCATGTACGATAGAACGATATTATGATCGAGGTGCGTGACGTATAATACCTACAAGTGCGTATACAGAACGGTTGTATTGACTCGTGCGACTATCGCGGCGCAATATAATATTTTCAATGTTATTTCCAAAGAGGAAATTATCTATTATGTATTGGGGTAAAAATTATAATCGAATCTGTGCACCGAAAGTAGTATTGTGTCGGACGAAATTTAGTGGATAATAATGTTGTATACGATTTACGGTATAAAATGTACAGTTCAATCACAACTACAGCACTCGCACTTTACACGTCCTACCGTTATTACATCGGCGGGGCTGTGAAGTTGAAGCACTCGAAAATATTAAAATATGCACTCAAAAAATTTAAAAAATGCGTATTATAGATGTATAGTGAAAATATTTAAAATAGGTAGCTAAACGAAAAAATTACCCTAAAAATCGAAAAATAGTAATTGAGAATAAAATGGTACTTAGCACTGTGGCTACATACTTAACTCGTGGTGGACGTGTTGAATTCTAAAGAAACGGTAAAATATAATTTCGACAAAATGATTCCGAGTGGAGATTTAGTTAATATTTTATTGTAAATTGAGTATGTTTAACAATTTAATGCCCGAATAAGCCTTGTCTATTTAATTATATGTGAAATTCATCGATTTTGCCGTGTGATGAAATTTAAAGCTCTTATGATTAAAAATTGAATCTCTTAGTTTAAACAAAAATTAAATACAAGTAGACCTATATATCAGTAAACTTGTTTATAGTTTAAATTTTGAAAACATAATAGTGATTTTTAAGGTTACTAAGTCCATAAATTTATAAATTTATATGTGCATAATGTTAATTAATTTTCAGTTTATTGTAGAATTTTAAATTTTAGTGGAAAAACAAATATAATTCCATCATTCCATAACTATTCCAAAATCACAAAAAACATGTATTATTTTTATTAATTTTGGCTGTATGAAACATCGTATTTTACTGTTTTTACTAAATTTTCGGTAGTTTTTCCTTGATTATGATTAAACTGTTGAGAATTTGAATCTAAATTAAAGTGCCATGCCATCCAAATTCTGTATCAGGAACATATTCCACACGTACTGATTCGAGCACTTTTTGAGTTTAAAAAGTATAAACAGAAAATAAAAAAATTATAGAACAAGAAAGAAAAACGCCCTATCCAAAATCTAAAATACTAAATAAAATAAACTAGAAAAAAAAACATTTAGAAATAACTTGTATTAGTTTATTGGTAATATTATTATTGCGATAAAAAGTTGTTTACACAAAAAAACTAAATTTAAAATTCATTTATTTTAAAATCAAACAAAATTGATCGTCCACTTTTAACGATCAAAATGTTGTCAGTGAAATCACCAAAATAAGCTTCAATAATTTTAAATATGCAAATTTATGCAAAAATAAGCTCAAATATCAAGATGTGCAGAATTATGTTCTTTTTAATATTTCGTACCATTTTGAATCAATAAGAGTGAAACGCATTTTAATAAGGTCGTTTTTTTCTTTAGTTAGAACAGGAATTAAAAAATCCAAATGTTCAAAGTTCACAACACTGGTTTTACGCGCATAGCCATATGTAGTTAATGACGAGAGTTTTTATATTCCTATCCTCTATTCGAATTCGGTAAATAATATCGTTAAACAAAACTCGTATTACGTATATTGATGATTGGTGTACAGGTGTGCTGATACAGTTTATTTGTATTGTCATTAAGTAATCTTTGTGGCAGTGTATTTTAAAATTAGAAAGATAATGACGTAAATCATAAGTACGACGAGGATTTAGAAAGAAATAATATTTATCAGGGTTTTGTGAAGACTTTAAACTCGAATAGCGTTGTTTTTTATATTATTAATTGTTTAATTATTCAGTCAGACAAAAATATAAAATTAAAGGAAAAACATTTAATGGCAAATAATTTTTGAAAACTCCGTTAACCGTACATACTCATATATATTTTGTATTATTTAATTTTAAATTTTTCATTCATAGCATAAACTTTTTAAAAACGTAATTAGTTCTGTTGTGAATAAAGTTTTCATTTGAAATGTGTACCACTATTAAGTGAACCTATCGAATAACTTAAAATGTTTAAGTATTTTAATTCTCATAGTTGAGCATATATTTTAATAAGAAAAACAATTAAAACTTTTTTATTAAATTCCACAAGAGTTAATTTACAAAAAATTAAATGCTATGAAACAGTATTTTAAAAGGTGACCTATTTTAAAAGATACAGTTTAAAAAAAAAAAAAAAATACTGATAATAATAATTAATAATGATAGTATTCGACTCCAATTATTACGTGTTACATCATTTACTGCTATATACTAATAAAACCACAAATTCTTGCTCAGTGCTAAAGATTTTTGAAAAAATAAATAAATACATTCATCTATTAATCTCTTTATAATGATATATTTCTGCATTAAGAAAATGAAAAAATACATTATTTGAGTTAATTAACTTACAGGTTTACAACTTAATATGAATATTCTATCCACACTTGTGTTATTCGTCAATGCAATAATTGTTTGGTTTTGTTTGCAAAATTGATGGGGTTGTGATCATTTTTTTTTTGTTTTGTTTTGTTTATACGTTTATATTAACTAATGCATAAATAAAAAAAAAAAATTTCGTTTAATCTTTAGATCTAAGTAGTCAAATAATATGTTCTTCATGGTGTTTGAAAACTACTATGAGAATGGAAATATATAATACTTAATATCTCATTGGATATTAATGAATTATGAGATTTTTGAAAATACCGTTGAGTTCAGAAGTTCGTTTTATCACAGACTTTTACTGTAAAGTGTGTGGTTAATCATAAGACAACTAATGAAACTATTTTTCTGCTTTTATCGTTTTAGATTTGATCGTCCACAATGTGGACTCCACGTACTATATGGGGGCATCGCAGTTAATATGTAAAAAATGGGATAAATTAAATTTGCATAGTTTAGAAAAAACTGATATAATTGTTAATTATAAATGGTATACAATGTGAATGAATACCAGAAAATTAAAATTTTAGACGGAAGTACGTATTCGTGATGACGTTTTATATTGTTATTTGTTTTTTGGTAATGTAGTGTAGGGTGACCATATTTAAGAAAACAAAATATAGGACAAAATTATTTTTCTTAATATTTTTCAATAAATAAGTATTTATTACACACACATATATATATATATATATAAATAATTTTTTTTTTTAAGTTTTTGAATCGTGAAAAAATATAATTTTTAAACTACCTATTACAGATTAAATTTAATCACATCAAAATATTATTTTGAAAATCATGAAATAACATATTTAAACTAAATTGATACTTTTTAAAATTTTTTCAAATCCTTTATTCATGTACATTGTATGCTTTACTTTCAAAAAAAAAACTTGTTCATTCATTTTACGATTATAATTGATCTAATGGTATCAACAAGATTTTTAGATTCTTACATTATTTTATTCAATAATTTAATTTCAAAAATTATAAATCAACAGTAAGCCAAAAAACGGGATAAATATGGGGCAGACTCGAAATTACAGGACAAAAAGCGTCCTGAGAGAAGTTTATCAGGACAACAGGATACAGAGCCGAAATAAAGGACAATCCTGTATAAAACAGGACGTATGGTCAGTGGTCACCCTAATGTAGTGGATCTAAGAATGTGATTATTGTATTTTTACTCAAACAACGCAATGTGTGCATTCTCTACTTCGGTAGGTACGTGCTGTGTACCTACTACACGAGTTGTATTAACTATATTAATAAGTATTACTTAACTGTCGAATTGGTGTGGAACTGATGGTGTAAAAGTGTCCGTTTGGACGTCATTCGAGTGTAGTACACATCAATAAACCTACGATTCTATACAGTGCACACACACGCGCACACACACACACACAAACGCATACACACAATGCCGTTAATTTATGTTTGGGATAAATATTAATCAAGAAAAAGTTTCAGACGAAATTGCTTCGCGCCCGATGGTATTATACTCGCGCGTTTAATATAATATGTGAAAATAACCGCTTTGGCACACTTATCGTGACGTAAGTGCGCTTCAACGGACATTTAAATGTCATTAATATTGTTTCCAGACACCCCGAGGGGGCGAGAGTGTTGAAAAATATCGTTACAGGTATCAGGTCTACGTTCAAAAAATCTAATGAAATATAAACCATGTATTTCACTCGTACAAAGTGTATTAAATTATTCACTGTAAAGTGTCGATACCATGTGATTCTATACACTCATTTTCTAGGTCAATTAAGTTTATCAAATTTGAGGAACTAATTACTCGAGATTTAATCAACATTTTTTAGATGATTAAAATTTTTTTTTGTTTTGGTAATTTTTTGTGTGCGTTTTAGCATTGATTATAAGTACTTTATTACGTAATAGTATTAATTATTAATGATTTTAGTTTTCTTTATGATAACAACCGCTTTTAACAAAACACTTTAAGTTCAAGTATATTTTTCTGAAAATGTAAATATGCAAGCATTCGTTCAAGAATTTATGGGATACAAACATATGTACTAAAATTTTCATGTTCTTTAAACTATCAATCGAAAAAGATAAGGCTCGAGTAACAACTATTCCATAAAAAAGTAAATTGATAAGGTAAAATTAGTGATTGCTCTATTCTTACAAAATTGCTATGATAGAAAATGGTCAAAAATCTGAATAATTGGTTAAATTTTTAAGTATAATTTCTTCAAATTTATAAATTACACAACATTAATCGATAATATAAGTGTAGAGATTAGAGTAGAGCAGTATGATAATCACTGAATATACAAATTACAAATTATGCAATGTAATTTAAATAACGGTTATTGAGAAATAGTATACTATTATTAAATGTTTATTATAATATATATATTTTAAACACAATTTTTCTACTTTTTGTTGAACAAATGCGCCTGAAACTTCATTAATGTATTACGTTCCATTTTAGATACCACAGGTAGTAAAATTTAATAATTTTCATGAAACCTTAGTAACACGAGCTCAGAACAAAAAAATGGTCTTATTGAGTGTAAATAAGACCAGACGTGTAGAAAAAGAGTAGAAACTCCAAGAATTCGAGACTAGTATAGCCGTTCTACTGTTATTATTGGGGCATGGATTTCAATGCACTTTGCATTGTTTTCCAAAGCTTGCTGTGCGATGTTTGTCTAGTCACAAATCCATTACATATACTTTTGAATGGGAATAAGAAAATTTATTTTGTATTTTTTTACAATTTTTAGTTTTAAGGTCATTTTTAGAATTTTTGAATTCAAAATATAAATTTTAAATTTTGTTAAAAGATTTTTATACATATTTATATTTCAGATATTAATTTTTTTTCATATTAAAATAACTCCAAGTCGATGAGATGTAACAATTTTTGTAAAATGATTGTTATTATTATTTTTTTTTTAAATTTTTTATTAAATTAAAAAAAAAAAACTATTTCTAATACATAATACGTAAAAAAAATAACTCATAGATATTAAAATACTATTTATAAGAACAAAAAGCCGGATATACTTCGCACGATGGGTGTTCTTCGTACGATGGGAGGGATTCTCTTGACGGGTGTATTTAATTTTAAAGAAACGATAAATCATTTCTTGAATAAAACGATTCTGAACGAAGGAAGTTAATAATATTAAAAATAAATGAGAAAAAAAAGTAAGAAAAATGTCCAAAATTTTTTTTTCACATTTTCAAAATTTTCTTGCGCCAAAATCTTTTTTATAGGATTTTCTATCTATGTTTAAATTTTCATAAAATTCGGATCAAAAAATGATGGTTTCCGAGTCG
>JAIPRM010009519.1:0-14696 GCA_025469315.1 Stegophylla sp. TES_Ste_2020 | reverse complement strand
TTTTTATAAATATTTTGACGGAAATAAAATTTAAACCAATGAAAATGAGTTTAATTGATGTATCATATTCTTACAAAAAGAATAACACCACGTTTTTAATTTTTGTTTCATTAACCGATTTTATAGACAGTTTTTTATGTTTCCTGAACAATTTTGAAAAATGGACGTATCTGATTATTGCACCGGAGTCTTCATATGTCCTACAGATTCGTCGTCGAGTGATACGCATTGGGGGTGGGGGGTAGTGCGTATCGATATTGCAAGGGGGTGAGCGGATTACAACGGGGGGGGGGGGTAATACATACGAGAATATTCTAAACGTTACAACATTTTGTTATCGCACGTAATATTATTAAATATTATTATCACAGAATTCGGCAATATTTGCTCTTGTTTTTCACGGGCGTGGCCGACACGGGCGTGGTGGTGACGGGCTGCTGCTGCTGCTGCTGCTGATGTCGCCGGTGCTTGTCGCCGCCGTAGCCGGGCGTGGACGCGGGCGACGTGAACGCGGGCAGCGACGCGGAACTGATCATCTGCAACTGATCCGCCGCCGCGGCGGTAGACTGTGGTGACGCGTCGCAGGTCGCGGACGCTGAAGCCGATCCGCCGCCAATGCCGCAGCCGCTGGCACCGCCGCAGCCGCCGCCGCCGCCGGCACCACTACCGCTGCCCGAGCTGTTGTACAGCGATCGGCTGACCCGGTTCCGGAACGACCGGCTGCTGCTGGACGACGGTTTCTTCCGGAAGCTGGAGAACTTGGCGCCGTTCCGGTGGAAACCGGAAGAATCCAGGTTGAGGTCGAGGCTCTGCAACAGCAACGCGAAAAAAAAAAAAAAAGGAAACGGATGAGATTCCGGAACACACGAGGTTTTCGCGAAATTTCGGTCACAGTTTTTTGTTACAATTATTATCAATATTGTTATAATAATAATAATACGGTTAGGTGATGCAATGACGTGTACAACTGCAGTGGCGCAACCAAGGGGGGAGGGGGTGTTTTCTGGTGTCTGGACAACCCCCTCGAACCGTATTCATGGAAATTTTATATTCAATAAGAATTTTACAAAAAAAGTCCTTTTAACTATACAATAATTATTATAACCTGTATTGATTCAGAAATATGTAAAGGTTAAGTTTAAACGTAATATTTCAACATCGATCACTATTTTATGAAATATTTAACATTAGGTTATCATTATAAGAGTTAGAACATCCATTACAAAATTTTGACTGGAAATAATATATTTCGATACAGAAAAAACCAAAAAACAGGATATCTACTCAAAATCAATAATTATTGTTGTTTAAAGTCTTATCAAATTATTATCGTTATCGATCTACCAACTATCTACAGTTAGTAGGTAGGTGGAAATTTATTTTAAAGTTATCTGTAACATATTTATGGTGAAAAATGCTTTTTAATTTTTAGAAAATTTTAAAATAGGCTTTAAAAATTCATATTGTCGAATATGCGAAGCTAAATTTTATTTATCAGCTACGAATAACGTTATAAAAATGTTAAAAAAGACAGTTAGATTTTGCTTTATAAAATTTCTATTTAATGAAATCTTGTAAAGTGCCCATAAACATTGATTATAATTTTATATTTAAATAATAGTACTTGAAAAATCTTAGTTGCGCCACTATGTGAATGTGTGATGATGTGTTGGAAGGCCGCGCAAAGGGGTTCGCGGACGATTCGAACCACAGGTTTTGCCGAGTTAGTTAACGCTAAAATTTAAGATGGGTTTTTTAAGAATGGCTTTTAGCGAGGTTTTTCGCCCAATACATTTTATACGGTTTTTGGTTTCGGTTCCAAATGTCCCCCTCGATCAATGGTTTTCGCAAATTTTGTAAATTTTACAATAAATATTTCATTGAGAGTGATCCGATAGACCGCGAGAACTCACTAAGCTGAAAATTATTGAGCGTTACTAGATTTGAATTGTTTTGGTTTTCAAATCCCGGTCATTCGTAGACTAAGTACTAGAAATGTATAAACAACTTTTTTTAAATTTATTAATCTCTGCCCATTAGCTTACAATAATCTTTGGCTGTCTAATGAAAAATAGTTTAATCTCAAAATGGTTTTAATTTAGCTGAATAAATTTTGTAAAACTCAAAAAGAATGAATAAATAACAACAACTACTAGTATTTTGCGATTCTCGGGGCATTTGAAAAAAACGATTTGCCTCACCTTCTTTGCCCGTGTGTAATATTAGTAGCATAAGTAATATTAGGTGGTAGTATATTAAGAGTAGTAAGTTCTAATAAGATTAAGGACAAGATAGTAAAATCTGTTTTCGGCGCATTCAAAAAATAACGGTACAATGACTCGAAGAAACGGTAATTAAAAAACGATTTTCACTTGTTCATATATTGCACATAAATCTAATGACAACCGTTGTGTACAACAAAAGTAATTTAATATTTATAACGTGTTAATAATATCATTCGAATGCACCAGGAAATAGATGTTTTTGAAACAAAGGCGAGTACAAAATGTTGAAACTATATTAAAGACGGGTTTTAAAGAGAATACCCACTCTATTTGTTAATTTTTCTAAATACTTAATTCGAAAATTAAATATACTTAGTGAAAATAATTGTGTGAAATTCAGAAACACAGGTGTATGATTATGAATTACGATATTATAAGGTATGCATTAATTACTATTCTAGAGAAGTAGTGATTAAAGGAAAGTTTCGATTGTGTACGAATATATTGGGAATTAATTAAAATTATTATTAGACTAAGTTTTAATTAATTAAATACAGTGTAAGCATATACCTACGTTAAATCAATGAAGTAATAATGCAATTGGGGTAATGGTTAAACTTTTTAGTGTCTTACTCTAAACAACAACAAATACTGTAGTTTAGTGGTCAAAGTTGGTAATTTTTTTGTTAGTACAACATTCAGCAAATAATACAATAATCCAAAGTGAACAAAATTTAATTCGTGATAAACTTCTTATGAAAAAAAAAATAAAAAACGTATTAACTCTCAGAAATACTTTTGAGACATTGTTTTCAAGCAAAATGTATTCAGGTGCTGTGTTTTATCGAAATCATAAGAGTAAAACGTTATATTTCTATTTATGACACAAAATGTATTTCACTGTGGTTATATTTTATGTTATTGTGAAAATCGAAAATTTCAGAAATTACTATAAGATTTCATGAAAAATATTATTTGCTGCAAATACTGATTGCGTATCGATCGTGGTAGGAATAATTACTTTAATAACATAATATTAGGTACTTAAACGTGTACGAGAAATGTAAAATACTTATTGTAAGGTGCTGAAACTAATATAATAATAGTGCATTATTTGCTGTACAACCATAATTAAAATAAAAATGTATAGACAAACCAATGATGATCACAAAATGATTGGCTTTTTCAATTTCCATTTGAATTTTCAGTCTGTTTTTTCTTTTATTCGAGTTCGAATGGCCCTTGAATTCTTGAGTTTATATTCTTCCACGGCGTGGTAGATAAGTTATAAAGTAAACATTTTTCTAATCCATTACATTATTATAATATAACGCTTAATATTATTAACAGAGTATTTTAAAATTATAATATAAACACTTTTGACTGCGTTAACATAGTTGTAAAAATTATTATTTTGAATAATAAGGCCTACCCGCGCCTTCCTATTTTAGTAAACAATAGAAATTCGACTAAACTAATGCGTATACCTTTGCGCATTAATTTCAACATATTGACATATTAATATGAAATTAATATCATTGTAAAACTAGGCACTTAATATTAACTATACACTTATCGAGTATTACAGTCTAAAATCATATTTCCGAATATCTTCATTAAAATGTTGTCTTTTTGTTATTTAAATGAGAAAGATTAAAAGGAAAATGTAACAGAATTCAGATAAAAAAGTAAAGATATTCAGTATTTTCACAACGTTTATGTTATATTAATATTTAATTATTATTAATCAATATATTTCTGGTCGGATATCGAAACTTTCCTTCTTTGAAATACGAACACAGAAATGCAAGGAAAAGACAAAAATCATAGGTACCTCTTAATTAGGTATGTTTACCGTGTTTCTTACTAACTTTTGTATTGCTTTTCTTCGTGGAATTTTGGGTAGTATTTAATGTGGTTACGGTGAACTCTATGTCTTTCGTACTTTTGTGAGCTAAAAATATGAATAGAAAAATAAGTCAATTAATTGACATTGCAGTCGCGTTTGGTTTCAACAACGGCAAAATCGACTATCATCCAACTTACTAAAAAATTCTTCGACGGGGATTTCGATTTTATCGTGATCGATCCACGTCAAGCCCATTTCGACTTTTTCCGCTAAATCTTTCCAATGTTTGCGATTTTCAAGCGTTCCTTCGTACAGTGGCATAATCCACGGAAAAGTGTCGCATAGCACCTTTTAAAATTTTTCATATTTTAATCTAAACAACAACTTTTCAGTCGTGTACGATTTCCTTACTTTATACAACGGTAAGCAAATGACGTCGATGAATTCCACTTGCATCTGCGGCAATTCGTCCTTTTTCTCTCTGTCCATCATGGCCTGTACACATCACATTATTAATATTACACCGTTAATAGCTGAGAAACTCAACAAGTCGTTTTGACTTAAGTCTGGGCTTAAAAATAAATAACAAAACCAAGTTAGTTTAAAATATAAATAAATTTGATTCAAACAAATTTGTTTTGTAAAAATTACTTAGAAAATATTATTAAGCTAAGTTAAAACAAAAAAGTAACAATTTTTCATAATCCTTAATCATACTCGTAAAACAACCTGTTATAATAATGATATTCGTGTGAAAGCATAGTTATTTTTTCACGAATATTGTTAAGTAATGACTGTTGGATTTAACCGGATTCAGTTATTTTTTAAAGGAAAAAGAAAGGGAATTAATTCCTTATTTTTGGGAATAGGAACGTAATTATTGGAATTTTTTTTGATTTTTTCAAAAATGTTTACTCATATTTAAGGAGAAAATTATATTTTTCAAGATTTTCATCGAATAGATGACCTACTTGTTGACACTTAACAATGAGAAGAAAATGTAAATTACTTAAGAAATATTTTAAATATAATTTTGATGTATTAATATTTTCATTTTATAGAGTTATAAGCAAGAGTTAATTTTGGGGAATGGAGAATTGAGCGGATTCCTTTACAAAAGTAAAGTTAGCAACACTACAGGTTTTCGCCGAAAAAATTTAAAAAATATAATTTAGGTGCGAAAATAAATATCTTATATTGTTATAGGTTTAAGTACCCAAACACTGTGTAGTTTTAAGAAAATTTGGTGAACACGTTTTTAGAATTAACCTAATTTTGAAGGAAGCAACGAAGTTAAATAAAAATCGTTAATAAAACAGAAAAAATCGAGTTATTTTATAACACTATAAATGTTTTTCCGGTCAAAATCAGACGAAAGAAGCGAGATTTACAATAATATTGTTATACTCATAACTTTCCCACACTAAGTATCATATTTATTATTTACCATTGGCTGTTGGTTGAGTTGTAGCTTTTCCAAATCGCCCTGGTCGAAAAATTCGTCGGCCACGAGCTTGGCCATTTTGTGTTGCACCTCCCAGGGTTTGGCGATCGCACTCACGTCACAAGCGGTCATCAAAATGCCGCACAACACTTGAGGGGAGAAAGGCGAATTTAAATTTATTATCACCGCCGCACCCCCGGCCTCTACGCCCTAGGCCCCGGGGGGGAGGGGGGGGAAATAGGCAATAAGGGTAATCCACTCACGGGCTTTTTTCTCCTCGCTCTGCCAATCGAACTCGCCGTTTTCCACCACTTCCATGAATCGGTTTTTCTTCTTGAAGTACATCGCCAGGTCCGTGGACAGAATAGAGTTCTCCACCAGCTTCATTACCGAACGGTAATCTTCCGGCGACAGCGCTTGGAATATGTTGTTCCCGTCGCTGTTCAGGATCATGACGCACTGATCGAAATGGTGATGTTCCATTGTGCTGGTCGTGTAGAGAATAGCTAACGGGGATTCGGTCTTCGTCTGAAAAGCGTTGTTCGTGCCCCGGTGATCGAGATCGTGACACAGACACGCCACCAACAGTCCCAATATCTATATTATAACGAAAAATAACGCCATACGACGGTATAATTTATTATGTTAGTCTTTGAAAAAAAATAAATAAAAAATTCGATCAATATTTTCAACTGTAATTCGAGTCAAAATGTACATATTATGACAAAACACCGATTGATGTAGATTTCAGTTAATTTGAAATTTTAATTAAAACGTGTTTTCCTAATCGAATTAAGTTACAAATTTTCAAAAAAATTATCAATGATCGACATTGGGTTTGTAGCATGAAGTAGATTTTATAAAACAAATATTACATTTTTAACTGTATTCACGTGTCTCACATGACATGACAAGTTTTTTTTTGTACAACGTTGTTAGCAGGAAAAATCGGTAAATAATTTTTAGAAATAACATAAATTTTAACGAAATAACTGTTTTAAAAAAATATTGAAAACAGAAATAAATAAGTTAGGTATACTTTAATATTACATATTTTTTTAATTGGTTAAAAAAAAAAAAAAAAAAACTGAAATTTTTAAACTGGTTACTAGCAAGCTTTGAAAAAACTATGTGTGCGTACTGTGTATATATAACGCTACTGGGATACTTTCTAATTGTTTTTATTCAAATGCCATTGAACATACTTTTTAAATCAATTATTTTTTGTTGCCAGTTTAATTTTGAATGGTTACTGCACACCTAGATGTGGTTCGATGGGAATGAAATATATAAATATTTACCTAAATTAAAATATTTTTATTAAATACAATTTTCAGATAGGCTAAAAACAGGAGTTTTCGGAAAAATAGCAAAGAAACAAACAAATTATGGTTAAAAATTTAAAACACTCGACATGTTTAAACGAGTCGAATTACGGTTAAAAGTATTCAATGTATGAAATACATCCTATGGTCAATTGAGTTTATTTTAGTCGACCTACTCTATTAAATTATGGCGGGCAATGCTTGGTATGCCGATCGGTAGACTGAATTAATGTGTTACGTTCATTATTGGTCACCCATACGATATTCATTGCTAATTACTACTATATTCAATAAAATATGTCTATACCTACCTAATGATAAATGATACGTCGATTCTATGTAAAAAATTTAATAATATTTTTAATTAGTGTATCAAAAATAGTCTACCGTTTTCTTTTCCTAATGATCTATGTATTTATCATTGCTTTCGAGCTTGTATAATATTAAAAGTCACGTGGTGCCATCGCCAGTGTATACAACTTACTAATAATATTATAGGTAGATCTCATCTGTGATACACTAATTATTAACATTCATATATACCTAATTAACATTTAGTTATATATAACTAATTAACATCTGACTTTAGATCTCATCTGCGCCATAATATTGTTTTCCCGTCGGTTCCTAATTTATGTTTTTTAAACGTTATAAAATCAGTGACGCAAAATAATAAATCTCTTGCATTTTTTTTTTTTTTTTTTCGAAATTCAGCGCAAACTCACTTCTAAGTCGCTCATGAATCTTTCCATTTTCCCGGTTTTCAACATGGCGAACATTGTCTGTGCCACGTTTAACGCGTGTCTCCAGTTATGATATTTCACTGGCCGATAATTTTTCCTCACGCTCAACACCCATTTGCAAAGCACCTGAGAAACAAAAGCGTCATTTTGTAACTGTAAAAATATTATTATGAGTTATTTGCCACATCAGCCAGAGCGAACTGATAATATCACTTGAAAGTAAAGAGATTTTCTATTCGCATAATATTAGGCATAGAGACGCATAATATTTTCATCTGACAGTGTAGTAACAATTGAATCGATCATTTGGAAAAGGCGTAATTCCTCGGCATAGTATTTTCAGAATTAAATTTACGCGATACACGTTGAACATTCTACGCAAGACCACCATTTCTGTTGACATTTGATGCGATCCAAATTCAAGGAGACATTCAAACAGGCCAAAAATATTTTCTTCGAAAATTAACACTGTAACAATTATATTGTTTAACCTCTTTTCAGTATTATCATCTAAACGTATTATACGTATTATGTAACATTCAATAAAAGCAGTTTTTTCATTTTTATGGAAAATATCACCGAGACATTATGGCGTTTTCCAAAAATGACCGATTCAGTTCAACAACCATAGTTTGTGTTCTCTCTGGCGGATTAATATTGAACTACAACGTTATAATACGAACGTGGTACGGAATTTGAAATTGTTGCACTAGATTGCACTGCAGGAACATACGGATCGTCGCTTTGCACGTATCGTCGTCGGACAAATCGAAGTCTATGAATTTAAAACTGAAACAAAAGTAATACAATTATTATTTAAATAAGACTAATCAAATTCGCATAAATACAAATGGTTTGCCATTTATTCATAGCCCCATAATATTACGAGTATCGATAAAAGTTCGATACAGTGACTTAATTGTGCCCTAAGTTTTCTCTTTGAAAATCATAACTACAGTATTGCGCTACTGCAACAACATATAATTTTTTATTTTTTTAGGACTCAAATTTGAAATTTTATACAACAGTTTTAGAAAAAATTCAAATTAGCCATTTTGTAAGTCTGATTTTTAGAAAAATATTGGTGCTTAATCTCAAATAATGATTAATTCATTTTATTTTTTTTTTTTAAGTTTTGTAAATATTTAATAATATTGTTAAATAAATTATTATATCTACAACCGAAGTCGAAATATTACCATTGACAAAATCATTAAATTATACGCAAACTTCAAAAAAATCGTATAAAATAAACAGATTAATCATTATTAGAGATTTAAGCGTTATTATTTTTCTAAAAATCAGGTTTACAAAATGGCTATTTTTAATTTTTTCTGAAACTGCAGTATAAAACTTCAAATTTAAAACTTTGGGGCCTAAAACATTTTTTTGCAATTTAATTTTTTTTTTAATAATTAATTTCATTTTCAACAGTTTTTAAATGTTTAAATGAAGTTCTTTTTAAATTTAAGAACTGAAATTTAAAAGAGTGGTCTGATCGTCCTCATTTAGACTTGATGATCTGTTTTCGAAATTATTATCACTTGACTAAATCGATTGGACTGATTGAAGAAAAAATTATTAGTTTTAGTATTCACTTTTTAACTTTATCCACTGGCCTTAAGAGCACATGTAATTTTATCAGAGCCAATCTACTATTCGATTATTATCGTGTGTAATGCCTTACTGTAATAATAATCGATTTAAAATATTGTCTTTTCATTAATTAATCCAACTAAATAATTTTAATTAACGTTGTTAAAATATACATACGCCGTCGGCAGTCAACCCCGGAATAATACCAAAGTGCCGACAGAATAAGTGAAAAACTTTCTACGTTTTGTTTATAGTTAGTTCATCGTTTGGTGCACAACAGCAATCGCACGGGGGAAGGCTCTCTCCGCAACGAGATTTTCCGCCAAACTTTTTTTTTGTTTATTTTTTCTATACTTACTTTCAATACGCAAACAAAATAATTTAAAAGTAAGTCATCTGTGGCTCAGAAGAATGTCAGTACTAAGGCGTTTAAATATTTTGTAACGATTGAAAAATGATAACACTGCTGCTGTGACCTGTGATCTATAATACCTATTACTAAACATCATCGCGGTAACCGCGATTTCTTTTGTTATTGTTCAAAGACTATAATAAGCAGTTTTTAGAATTTTTTTTATTATTATTATTATTATTGAAAAGAGCTTATCGAGAACTTTTGCAACTGATTTTTTTTTTTTTTTTTTTCAGAAAATCAGAGAAGCGAAAAAATTGTGTTTTAATAAAATATTATTATATATATTTTTTGTAAAGATTTATTTGAAAGATCACTACGTCTCCGTCTGGAAGACCTTTACACACTGGAAAATATTGAATGCTCAAAATGTAATGTTTAGTAAATAATAACTAAGTAACCATTATGAATGTTTAGTAAATGAATCAGGTAGACGAAAAAAAAAAATTTTTAAGAAGACTATTGAGAATTTCGAAAAAAACTATACCTTTCAAAAGTACCATTTATGTATAGAGGCGTATTGTGATTCAAAAAGTCGCTGTTCGAAACTATTGAACAAGTAGTATTAATAAAAAATAAAATAAAATGTAAAAACACTGGTTTCTTCACTCCGTTTAGATTCTAAAATAAAAAAACAACAGTCTATATACCTGTACAAGTTATACGTTTCCGCCGAAGGAATCTTGTCTTGCGCTAATTTTATGGTATCGTCAATGGACGCGGTCGCGTGATACGACAAACATTCGAGAGCTACTTTTTGTTTCGCCATAAGTTTGCCTGAAATACGACAAAACAAAAAGTTCAGCGTATGCGGTTCGCGCGCGTCATAGTCTTATGTACATAGTGTTACTTACATGCACTTTCGTACATTTGCGTGTTGTGAATACCCAGACCGCAAAATATGGCAAACGCTTCAAACGTCGCCACGTCGCAACTGGTAAACGGAGAACCGGTGTCCTGCGAAATCAAAAAAATGTCGATATAATATTTTCCGCGTACAACGAGCTCAGTGAAATATTTTGGGAGGTACTAGAGAAGGGGCTATAATAGGGTGACCACACGTCCTGTTTTATACAGGATCGTCCTTTATTTCGGCTCTGTGTCCTGTTGTCCTGACAAACTTCTCTTAGGATGCTTTTTGTCCCGTGTTTTCAAGTCTTTTTCCATATTAATCCGGTTTTTTGCCTTATTGTTGATTTAAAATTTTTGAAATGAAATTATTAAATAAAACAATATAAGAATCTAAAAATCTTGTGGACACCATAAAATCAATTTCAATCGTCAAACAACATTTTATAAAATATGTCATGCATTTCTTGTAGAATATACCAAAAATTTAAACTTAATCATTTCTTCGGAAATATACGAAATATCAAATAGCGAAAATATGTCATGACAGTCGCCATCAAAATGAATTAACAAGTTTTTTTTTTTATACATGAATAAAGGAATTGAAGAAATTTTAAAAAGTTAATTTAATTTAATTATGTTAATTTAACATAATTAATGTTTTCCAAAATAATGTTTTTGTATTAAACTTTAATCTATAATAGATAGTTTAAAAATTATACTTATTCTAGATTCAAAAACATAATATATATATTAATATAATAAATACTTAATTATTTAAAAATATTATAAAAATTATTTTTGTCCTGTATTTTATTTTTTCAAATATGGCCACCCTAGGCTATAACCACGGTCGGAATTATATTATATAAGGTTAATTTTCCGTTTTACTCGCACGTTTATCGTTATAAATTTAATTTTATAACAATTATTATCGTAAAGTATTATAAAAAATATAATGTCAAAAATATTTGAAAGCATAAATCCGTATATAGTCGAGAGTGCATAATAATTTTCCGTTCGGCAAAATAACTTTATTCTATATCATTGTAGTTTTACGGAGAGATAATTTTTAATGCGTTAAAAAGTATTAATAGTAAGAGCCAGATGGCTTTTTGTGTGGATGGATCCTTCATCGACATTATTTTTATTTTTATTTTTTTTTTTGTCACTATTCAAGTGTTCATTGATCGACTGAAAATTAACATCGTCGAAAACGATATCGCGTTTTATTATTTTAGATTCTCAGTGGAATGGAGGAGCTATAGAGAAGATTTTACATTTGATGTCTGTTCACTTCGTTTCTTTTTCGAAGACCACTTTTTGTAATTGAAAACACACGCTGGGATTTAAGCCGTGTTCCCAGTAGATAATTTTGTTGACACGATACTTTAAAAAAGTGATTCTTCCCAACTTTCAGCCGTTTTCTTTCAAACAAACAAAAGCTACCGGATTATCGAACAAAAGCGGAAATAAATCTTACTCACTGCGTTCTCGCGTTGTTTATTTTTCCTTCGTTTATTTTAATGAAGCCATGTTAAATAAGATATTTTTATTTCATTTATTTATTTACTAACTTAACGCCCACGAGAGGTTATTATTAATAACAGAGAATATTATTTTAAATCCATAACATAATAATTTATGATAACACAACAAATCGGGTAACAATAAATACGGTTTTATAACAATCGATTAAAGTTGAAGATTGATGCACTTTTCAAGAAACAGAACAGAAATTAAAATTAGTCAATTCATTACACTCTATTTAGAGGCAGACGGCACATATCGGACTTTCATTAACGTAATTTATAGAACTCAGGAGAACGTAAAAACAGGGATTTTCATCGTTGCACTTGTTGATTTAAAAAAAAAAAACAAACGATTTAATTTTAAATCATAAAAAGCATAATTTTAAAAACACTAGCTTCTTCGCTCCACTCAGTGTCAAACAAAAAAGTTCATAAATCATTTTAGATTTCGAACGAGGTGAAGAAGCTAGTGTTTTTACAATGGTATTTATTTATTTTTTTCTGTGAACACTTTTTCTTATGGATTTATTCGTCCAAAAGTCTCGATGAGCAACATTTTGAAACTGGATTCGCCTCTAGTTGGTATATTAAAGACGTATCATACATCATACGACATTTTAATGAGCAGAACAACTCTTTGAACGCATATTAAAACACGAGAAAACGAACCGAAAGTATTTGTTTCAGAGCAGATGTTCAGTATCACTATAGTACGATTGTTATGCATTTTCAGTAACTCGGAGGACTGACAAAAAACTGTTGATTAATGAACATTATTAATGAGGCGCTGTTTGTGGTATTTCGATTGTAATTTAGAAATTAATTCAAATTTATTGGAATCCGTAAATTTTTGTATCAAACATTACGCAATGCACCCGTAGACATTAGGTTCGATGGGCCGTAATTAGTATCAACACGCTTACAAATAAAATATACACAGTTATAGACTACTGTTATTTATAAGCGTCGGTTTGTATAAATATCGCACTGCGGAAGTGGCGGGATAATCGAAACTCAAAATCTCGCTCGTACGTATCATTGGCGGAGACAGGATAAAAATTTTGAATGGACTAAAATATTAACTCGTTTCATTCGGCCCATCTATTTAATGGTATTAACTCCAGGAGGTACCTGGGGGCGACGGGGGGTTGCCAAGCAGCCCCAAGCAACCACGTATAAAATTTTTCATATTATATTTACGTATATTTACCGGACAAAAAAAAAATATATATATATTAATATGACGTACTTTATTGATCAATTGCGCCACTCCGATCACGTCTTTTTTACCATTCAATATCGGCATGCACAGTATGGACTTGATCGGATTTTGATCCGTACTTCCGTCATCGCTGTCGACGCTCGGCTGTCGGTTCAACGAGGCCGCCCACGCTTGTACGTCCGCAATGTTCAACAACTGTTGCACAGCAGAACGGCGGTTTATAATTATTAATATTTTTAAAACTCGTAAATTTTCGTTTTTCACTCCCCCCCCACCACCCCTCGGATTACCACCCACCTGACTAGAACTGGCCACCTCTTGCGCTATCTGAAGCAGTTTCGACGGTTTGACGTTTTTATTGATTTTCTTCACCCCGTGTTCCGAACCCAGTTCGAAAGCCGTGGTGAAATTGATGTCCTGGAGAAAAAAAAAAAAAATGATTTATTATTAAGCGGCGTGTGTGTGGGAATTATTATTATTATTGAATCAACGGACGTAATAATTATTATATAATATACGAGACGCGTACCTTGGGTTCGAGAGCGATCGGAACGTCTTCGGCCAACGTGTCGGTGCTCTATACGACGAACACAACAAAATAAAAATACTTATTTAATAACACACACACACACACACACACACACAACAAAAATGATATCGATTCCGTCGTACGGTTCTATTTTTTTTATTTTATTTATTTTTCGTATATAAAAATGTATATATATATATTGAGTTTTATTACGTTTTTGGCGGACGCTTTTTTCTCGAGCGGATAATTCCCTGGCTTCGCTCCAAAGTGTTCCAAATGGCTCTGTATAAAAAAGAAGCAAATAAACTGTATACACACTATATGTGTCCACGGACGATGCAAGTGCGCATACACGCACTAGTATCTATAAATTGAAAAACAACCGTGCCCAAAAAAAAAAAAAAAAAAAAACCTTACCGCTTCTTCGCATTCCAAGTCCAGCAAGAAGACAACGCAACGTTCGCATTTGATCAGGTCCCTGGCCTGCGTCATGATCTTCGACACCAGACAATCCAGGTTGTTTTGCTCTTCGAATATGCTCCGAGCCAAACTGAGTAACATCTATTAGGTAGAGATTTTTAATTTTAATATATTGTTGTGTCATAATGAACGGGGGGGGGGGGAAATAATAAACATTTGACCGTTTGTTCAATATACACAGACGAAGTTGTATTGTTCACACGGATACAAGTAAAACAACTACTCAAAGCGTTTTATTTATTTCTTTTAGATTCTGAACGAAGTGAAGAAACTAGTGTTTTTACAATGATGTTTATTTTATTTTTTTCTGTGTACGACTTTTCGTATGGAAATACTTGTCCAAAAGTGTCGATCAGCAACTTTTTGAAACCGGATTTGCCTCTAGATGGTACTTTAAAGAGGTCATTTTTAGAATTTCTCAATTCTTCATTTTTTTTTTTTTTTTTTCCCAAAATTTAAAAAAAACGACTAGGAAACCATCATTTTTTGA
>JAIPRM010009518.1:0-14697 GCA_025469315.1 Stegophylla sp. TES_Ste_2020 | reverse complement strand
AGGGTAGCCCGATCAAAATTAGAAAAATAAATTTCCTCATGTATACAATAAGGACCACCCTAATATATATATATATATATATATATATATATATGTTAGGAAAGATAAAAAATTATTAAATATAAATATCATTCGTATGAAAATCAATATAATACGCATCTTTTCCTTATAAATTAAAATTACCTAATTATAACTCATCATTGAATGGATTGGATTTTTAGATCGGTCTGCTATAAATTAAGAACAGAAGACCTTAATATTATTATTTTTTTTTTTTATGATTAATGATTATATATAATATATTTATATTATATTCTATGAATTATAGCCATGGCGATTCAATCCTTTTTCACCGTTTGGTCCAACTGTTGACTCGGCCGGAGACGAGCCATTCTTACCTGATATTCCAGAAAAACTCGTTCCGTACAATATTCCAGTGTTGATGAGTAAAACAAAATACGAAGGTCTTGTTCTGGCTATTTTTGTTCTTGTCGAAGACGCTATGAATGAAATAAACAGCAAATGGAATGAAATTATTCCGCATCTTCTTGATTACAACTACACCGTTTCCAATGAAAGTCTGAGAACCAAAATCGCACAAGATATAAAACAATTTTACTTCGGAAACGAGATGGTTTCAATGAATACCAAACCTAACCTCGTTAAAGTATGTTTTTATTCAAATATGCGTGAATAATATTTATTTAATGACTATGCGTCAATTCATCGTATTTGTAAATTAATCACGCGAATATTTATCGTCGTTAATTTATTACGATAAAGTTCATCATAATAATGTTTATCGTAATAACTAGGACTAGGATTTTAATACTCTAAAAAAAAAGATGCAAAAATACCTTGAAGATCCAGAAAAATTAATTACATCCCAAAACCACAACTACGGAATGCGTTAAAAAAAACTATTTATTACAGTTTAAAAGTTATATTATATAAATTATGTTACCAATCATATTTAATTTGATTTATTCAACATCATAATAATAATAAGTATTTATTTATAAATATTTCATTAAAATTTAATTTATTTTAAAACTTGCTGTCGCACTGTATAATAAGTGTTTACGTCAATTAGTCGTGGTACAAATTGGTCGTATCCAAATGGTCGTATGGTAAATTAGCTGTGTGGTAAATTATTGGTCATGGTAAAATTAGTCGCGTGAAATTGGTCGCTTGATAAATAAATGAAAAAAAAAACAAAATATACATCTTCAAAATAAAAATAAATAGGTATACGTAGGTCTCTGCTTCGCTCCACAAATTAAAAATATCCTCGACTTGCTGTGCAACGTGAAGACAAAATCGGCAATTGCATATACTTTTTATCATGTAAAAATATCACGCATAATTTATACAAGCCCGACCAATACGACCATACGACCGATTTGTATCACGACCAATTGACTGTAACCAATATAATGATAGTATGCTGTTTTATATTCTCGGAGTAGAAAAATAGACTTCTATATTATTATTTTGAACAATCATACTCCGTAATGCGTGAACAAAACGTAAGTGTTTATCGATAAAATGTGCTAAAAACAGTAAAAAAAATATATCCTGAATATGCGTTTAAAGTTAAATTTAACAAAAAATGTAAATTAAAATAATAAGTATCAATTGAAACACATTTTCTGCTCAAGGATCTATGTATTGAAAGTTGAAACACACAAAAAATGACAATGCATCAAAAGCCCATCCCTATAATAATGATAACGATAGTCATAAAATGTAATTGGTTCCAATTTGGTTTTTAATTTTTTTTTTATTAAATTTATTTATTGAAACTAATTAAATAAAAGTAATAAATTTTATACCATAATGTCTGATTTATTCTTTTTTATCTTACCTGATTTAATGTCATCTCATTCATATAATATGTCTAATTGGCCTAAAAAATCTCGAAAATTATAAGTCAACTTTTTTCTCTATAACAGTAAAGTTAGCATTTTGACGGAATTCGTCAGGTTTACCTGAAATTACACACTTTAACGTCCATAAAAGAAAATTAGTTAGACCGATCTTTATGAAACTTAGGTGGAGAATTACATTGCAAATATTTTGATGCAATACATTTTTTACGGACTAATAATTAATAATTTTATAAGAAATTGAATAAAACATAATCGTAGAAAGTACGGACAATTACTATGGATATTTCTAGTTTAAAAAATAAGTTGGTAATGTTTTTTCGCCATCTTATGTATTTTCGAAGCTAAATACGATGATGTGAACTAAAATCCGCGCGAATCAAAAGTTTTCTAATTATTCGATTTTGAAATTTAATATATTCGGTATTTATGTAATATCTACTATTTAATTTTATTTTAACGAAGTTCTTGTAGTCTAGTGGTCTAGTGATAACTACAGAATGCAACGGATCCGGGTTCAACCTTACCCGATAAGCTAAATTTATTACAATTTTTTCAACCGTGACTGATCAGAAGCGACACAATAAGGCCGGGCGCACATTGAGACGCAGCGCGACGCAGCGTGACGCAGCGTGACGCAGTGTAGGCAGGGCAGTTTTAACTGCGTTGACTCTATGACCGCACATTTAAGCCGCAGTTTCGTGTCATCTTTGTATACAATTGGTCATATAACATACAAATATGGATGAACTACACGATCTAAATTACAAACTAAACCTAAGTTCAGAGTCTGATTCAGATGAAGAAACAATTAGTACTAATTATGTTATAGTAAATTAATATTGATTTACGATAATTAGAGCCACTTTATTTTATTTTATTATAATTTAAAATTATTTATGGAATATTCATTAGGTGTAAGGGAATATTTGAAAAGCAATTTTTATTTTTCTGTAAATGTTGTATGTGTCAAAATAGTTTTTAGTTCAATATTTAAGTTCAAAGCGTAGTATAATATGTAAGATCGATATACAATCACATAAAAATGAATTAATATCATCTTGGTCGAATTTCAACCATTGGGTAACACTAATACTTATTATTATGTAACTTATCATACAAATTTGATTATTTACACGAATACACTTAGTACATTATTATTCTGTTATTAAATAACAATTTTTAAACATATTGATAATTTTATGTTATTGTGTATTAACTGAAGCTCCGCTCAAGATCATTTAGATGATTTATTGTTTCTTTAAAAATATACAACACACCTGCCGATAGAATTCCATCTGAAGTGCGAAGAATACCCATGGTGTGAAGTATAATATCCAACTTCTTTATCTTTCAAATTATTTCTACATATCTTTAAAATATATTTAAATTTTATTAAATTTGTAAATCGTCATGTATTTTTCTTTTTAAACAAACGATACATTTGACTAACGATTAATAGTTATCCACAATGAATTAACTTTACGATAAACAGATGACAATCAACTGTCGCACAAAAAATTTATTCAGATGAACAATTTTATTATATTAATAACGGCACACCATACTTAATATTTTTGCACTAGAGCTGATATTTTAAATATGTATTTCAATGTTTATTAAATTAATAATATTATATAATGTATTTTAAATGTCAAAAATAGTGGCAATCACCAACTATACAACCCAACAACCTGCATAATGAAATCATTATAATTATCTCGTTAGTTGAATGTAATGATATAATATCAATTTTTTTTCAGATGTTGTCAGATAGAACATTTGGGTATGCTATTAGTAAGGCAGCTCAAAATATTGCTTCAAAAAATACAGCACCTGTATATTTCCATGAATTTGGTTATAGTGGAGAATATTCTTTTTTAACCGATTTCCCTGGAGTTTATGCTCGAGGTTCAGGTACGTACACATCGTTTTCCGTCTCTTGAATCATATAAATTTGTACGTGTTTATTAATTCCATAATATTATGTAGATGTGACTCATTGTGATGAAACCTATTATGTATTGAAAGTTCACAATAAATCACCTCATGCCAACGAAGAAGATAAGAAAATGGTCGAAACAATGGTTCATATTTGGGCTTCCTTCATTGAAAATGGGTAATCTGATAGTGAATTTATTGAATACTTTAGTTTAATTATTTATTTAATGTATAAGATATTATTATATTATTGCGTGCCTTGACACGATGCGTAAACTCTAGACACCTTGACTTGTTGATGATGTTAGGAAATTTAAATTAAACTCCACGAATTACCATTTAATTTTACACTTATTCACACATATATATATATATATATATAAACAATATGTATATGACTTCATGAAAACAGAAGTGTATCAATTTAGTGAAACTAACTTTTTTCTACTCTAGGTAGACAATGTTTTGTGCTTTTAGTGGAGCGGATAAAATTATTTTTGTTCACTTAGTGTGATTTCTTATTTTAGATTCTGAACGATAGTGAGGGATGAATTGGTTTTACAAATCTATGTGTTTTTAGATAGAGAGGAATGTATTGGTTTAACAAATCTGTGTGTGTGTGTGTTTTTTTTCTTGAATGTATGTCATCACGTTTTCAGGTAGAGACACTGGTCCAAAAGTTTCGATCAGTAACTCTATAAATCGGAAATGTCGTCTAGTTGGTACTTTTAGAAGGTCATTTTTTAAAATTCTCAATACTTTTTCTAAGCGCATACTTACACTACTAAACTAACAAAAAACGGTAAAAAACTTCGTGACCGAATTTTCGTAAATCCAATTTTCTATTAATATAACTACCAAACTAATTGTGCTAGAAAGTTGAAACTTGTAACAACTACTAAAAATAGTCACTCGCATACCTCATAAAATTTTCAAAAGCGTTTGACCAATTTTGAGGTAAGTACAACATTTTGAAAATTTCGGAAATTTCTCGTTTTTTGTTAGTTTTTAATACATAAAATTTTAATGTATGGATATTAAGAGCTGCAAATGTAATACAAACAACATAATTATATGTATAACCAACGGTCCTCAAAAGATCTTGAAAATTGTAAGTTAACATTTTTTTTTTTTACAACCGTTGTAATAACCGTTTTACATAAAATTACACATTTAAACGCACATAAAAAAAAATTGGTGCGACCGATCTTTATGAAACTTGGTACATAGATAGAAAATTACAAGACGATATTTTGATGTAATAAATTTTAAACGGAAGAATAATTGAGAATTTT
The DNA here is from genome assembly GCA_025469315.1 of Stegophylla sp. TES_Ste_2020. Taxonomy (NCBI): domain Eukaryota; kingdom Metazoa; phylum Arthropoda; class Insecta; order Hemiptera; family Aphididae; genus Stegophylla; species Stegophylla sp. TES_Ste_2020. The sequence continues at coordinate 9,572 of JAIPRM010009518.1, read as the reverse complement.
ATAAGGTTTTTATGAAAAAAAATTGGAAAAATTACCATAAATATTTATAAATACTATAAATAAAAATAAACATGGATAACTTTTTTACTAATTAATAATATTGGATTATTACTGGACATTTGAAAAAATTTAGTGAATTTTATTCCATGCACCTGTTATTGGAAAAAAGCTAATTCTATAAATAGCTCAAAATCCAGCGATTCCCATAAAAAGACCAAAATTCTAATTACTGAGAGTTGGACGATTTATTAATTTATAAAAATAGATTTTATAGCATTTTTCATTTTTATTAAGACATTTATCACCTCATATACACACACGTGCGCACATACACACGCACACACGCATGCACGCACATAAATATCGAGTACCCAACATTATTCAATAATATTTTGCTAAATATATCTTTATCGCCAAATATTTTTATTATATTATAGTATTTGAAGCTATCGTTCAGAATAGTTTCATTGAATAAATGATTTATCGTTTCTTTAAAATTAAATACACCCACCAAGAGTTTCACACCCAAGGTGCGAAAAATACCCACCATGCGAAGTATATCCAGCTTTTTCATTTTTATGTTTAAATATTAGTTTAATATATTTTATATAGTTGTTATTATATGTAAATGTAAGTATGTAACCAATAAATTACCAACATTTATACTGTGTACAATAATATAATAACAGTTATTACTATTATTTTTAATAGTAATAACTGATAATTAATGTATTACATTTTTACATTCATATAGCTATAGGAAATAATTAACATTTTAGTTTTAGCTTCGTCAATTTCTACAATTATTTTATCTTTTTTTTTTTTCTACTAAATGGATTTCTCTTTGGCTTTCTATCATGAAATTTTCGAAGTTTCTGATAAATGTTTTAGATTCTAAACGAAATGAAGAAGTTAGTGTTTTTACAATGATGTTTATTTTTTTTATTTTATATTTTTATGTACAACTTTTCGTATAGAAAATACTTGTCCAAAAGTTTCGATCAATAACTTTTTGAAACCCAATTCGCCTCTAGATTGTACTTTACAGAGGTCTTTTTTTTTAATTTCTCAATTCTTCAATGTTTTTTTTTGGAAAAAAACTACCCAAAATTTGACAAAAACGACTCGAAAACCATAATTTTTTGATCAGAATTTTATGAAAATTCAAACATAGATAGAAAATCGTATAAGAAAGATTTTGGCACAAGAAAATGTTGAAAATGTGAAAAAAAATTTTGGACATTTTTCGAAACTTTTTTTTTTTCTTATATTATTAACTTCCTTCGTTCAGAATAGTTTTACTGAAGAAATGATTTATCGTTTCTTTAAAATTTAATACGCCCGTCAAGGGAATACCACCCGTCGTGCGAAGTATGTCCGGCTTTTTTTATTTTTCGACTAACGTGTAACCGATATGAATTCACAAAAACAACTGACCCGTTTCGTTCACACGTTATTATTGTCACAATTGGTATTAACGCGGCGTTATTGACGTATTTACATTTGGTCTCGTGGAATTATATATTGTGTTCGAATTGAATGTATTAATTATTATTACGAGTCACACCACGATTATCGAGGATTATTCACCGTCACAATTACTAAATATCGAGCTGGGTAGCTAAACATAGTTTCTGATGTCGAGGGCGCGCCATACACCCCTACCACAAAATATGCCACAGTCAACAGCTAGATAATATTATTATTTTATTTTCGAATAATTCACTTTTAGGCGCGAAGGTCACTGTAATGGATCTAAAATTCAATCAACTGTTCCCTATTTAAATATAAATGAGAGCATAAAACACATTGTATTAAATTATTTAGTAAAACAATTGTCGACAAGTTAAAACCAGTCACTATTTTCTCGCAACAACCGATCTAGATTTTTTTGGTTTACTAAATGAAATTGCTACTTTTTGATTTCAATGTACTACTTGTGCACATTTTACATGCAAACTTGTGCATTATCATACAGAAAGTGAGATTTCAAGCCCTTTAACATCAGGACCATGATACGCTTATTATGTGCTTATTCTATGAATTTCATCGTACATTCCGAAAACTAAACAAATATCGATGCAGACAATGGTTTTCGCATAAACTTATTGATATCAAGTAGGGTAATGTTTTTGGTAACCCACGTTTTTGGATTTTGAGTGGAGCGAGAAGAAGCTAGTTGTTTTTCTTTTTTTTTTGACACAAAATGTTTAAGAATTCAATACTATTCTATCGATGAATTTAAATGAGTGAAAACAAGTAATTTTAACAACATTTAATATTATGGTTAGGTTTGGTTAGGTTAGGTTAGGTTATAACATATATATATACGCAATTATAATTGCACAAGATTTTCAGGAGATTCATTAGGTAAAGCTCCAAAATACTTTGGTACTTTGTTTTTGATATTATTTGTAATATGTAGTTATGTTTTATATTTTACCGTAGGATTAAATTAATAACCAGTTGAGTTAGTATGTGAGTTAATAATTTCATAATTAATTATTAATTTATAATTAAGAACGCATTTTTTCGCCGTAACTGAGGTTTTTGGCGCTTATATTAAAAAATAGGTAATTGTTTCAAATCTCTTTGGTCAAGAAAAGTCACTTCCGTTTGGTAATATAGAAAAAATTGTGTTCTATCAGAATAATATGTGATAATCAGAAAATTGTACAGTGCAGTGCAGTAATTATGCTGCCTTTTTCGGAGTGAATAATAATTTTGGGTAAATTAAAGATTAATTATCGGCGTATCGGCGCGTAACTAGTATTCACGTCTGTACGTATAAATGCGTAGTAAAATGGAATATTTCTCGTCTCGTCACTGTCCGCGCGTACTATATGACGCGTTAAATAGAAAAAAAAAACAAACAAACAAATAAAATAAAAAAAAACGCGCGAAACCAAACGAATTCTTTCCGCACAAACGCGTTCGCGGAATATAATAACATGCTGCAGCAAATATTCGCGGTACGGTGTAGATGTGTATACATTTGCAGTGTATACCAAGTACGTACGCGTGTTAAATAATAACGAGTTATACCGAGTGGAAAATAGCTGTTCCTCCGGGCAGAATGCGACCAAATCCGGTCGTTAAAATGCGTGTATAATCTAACGCGTGTCGTCATTAATAATAATAATAATAATAATAATATTATGGTATACAGTGGCGTATCCAGATGGTGGGGGGCTGAGGGGGCTACAGCCCTTCCCAAAATTTTTCATTTATCATCCGCAGTATCTAAGTTGTTTTAATCCATATAGTCATTATCTAATTGATAATTAATAATTAATATCTAATTAAGATATCATCGTCAATGGCAAATATATTATTATAAATTCATTTAGGTTTGACCAGGTAAACATATTTTAATTATTTAAAACTATTTGGGTTTAATTGTTGTACTTTGCACCTAAATGACCCCATAGAGTCGAATTTGTAAGAGGATTAAAATTAAATTTTTTAATTATTATTTCATTTTATAATAAATAAGACTGTAATATGGGTGCATAGGTACTAATTAAATAAAAATGTTGTTGGGGCGAGGGGGGTGTATCATGATTTTATGAGCTTTCTTCTAATTTTTATAAAAATTAATGAAATCAAAAAGAACTATGGAATTTTGTCATTGATCAGCCCCTCCTCAAAAAAAAAGGGGTGTCCGACTTTATAGCAAAGATTTGCCGTGATTGACCTTTCCTAAGTTTTCGTGATCGACATTGGATTCACCGAGAATCAATTAGCTTTGACGAGGAAAAAACAAAATTGTTGTAATTTAATTCTGTAGGTATTTTTTAAAACGTTAACTTTAACTTGTAACCGGTTACAAATTCCTATAAGTATTTGTATCCGGTAACAGAGGATACTAAATTTAAGAGTAATATTTGTAACTTGTAACTGGACACAAGGAAACGAGTATCTTGTCAATGTTATTTTAAGAGTAGGAGTATATGAAAATTGTTTTTTCATTTATAATAAATAATTAATTATAATTACAGTCCTGATTTATATTTCGTTAAAACAATGGAAACAGTATGTTTATACGCGGTAAAAATTTATGGTATATTCCCAAAGTATTCTCAATATTTCCAAAATAATCTCACAAAAATAAAAACCTGTGTATGGCGAACGAAAATTTACTAATTCATAGTATTCGAATCTTTTACAAAAATATGTATCTTTGATATATTTTTGACATTTATATATCAATTTGAACCACCGTGTGTCAAAGGAAATTTCCAAGTAATGACTAATAAAAACCAAAATACTTTCTAAACCCTTTAGTACTTCTCCAGTATAATCCAAAATATTCTGAAATATTCTTTGGGGGTCAAAATACGAATAAACATGCGAAAAAAAACTTTTTTTCCGTAGATTTTACACGTTATGAAACGTAAACATTTCTTGCTCCCATCAAACAACATAATATTAAGCTAGTTAGAAATATATGTTTTTGCACACAAAATACCGTACTTTAATAATAATAATAATAATTATCGTTTAGATCAGCCATACTCAACCTTTTTTTTTACTCGAGCCACATTCAAAAATTTGTTCTTTATGCGGGCCACAAGTCGAAACAAAGGTGTAAGGTCAAGGGAGAGGGTGAATTAAAGAGAATATTTAAAATTAGAAATACATTAATTATAATACAATGTTTTATTAAATGGTGCTTTTGTTTTTCAAACATATTTTTACTATTTTAGTGAGAATTTTATTAATACGATTCCTGTATACATTTTTTTGAATATTTCACTTTTGAATATGAGTAAAATATTAGCAGGTATAATATGTTTTCAGATTGGGTTATTCAAAATACCACTTAAGATTAAATAATTGTTCTTCTTTTGTATTAGCGTGCAGCACACAGTTAGTAATATTTCAAATATAATCAAAATATTTTTTTTTATAATAATATTGATAAAATTTTGTTCTTTTTCTGTATAATAATTGGAGAAATGTTTTAGGGCCACACAAAAAGCCCATGGTGGGCAACATGGGTATGGCTGGTTTAGATAATAATAATATATTTTGTTATAAATTGCGTTTTGACGTTTTAACGGGCATTCGTTAACCGCATTCGCAAAGAGAAATCCGTATTTATTCGAGTTGGTGTTACGGGCGAGACTTTAAAAATTATACGCGAGAGGACGCGAAATCACTTCGAATTCGCTATTCTTATCGTCCTGGCACAATGATTCGTACCGACGACGACGCATTATCCTGCATTTATCCTTTCGCTATCCTTCCGCCGCCGCCAACCGAAGACCCGGTAATCTTTCGCGCGCGCGCGCGCGCTCACGAGACTTCTATATATTCCGAGTTAATTTAATTTTCGATATATTTTTCGGATTCCGAGTGGATCAACTGCTTGCGGGACGGTATTAACGACGCGAAACGTTAGCGCAGTCGAAAAGCTCGACGGCTTGCACGCGGAGTGAAATAATAGAATATATTATGTAAGTGGTACGAAATGTATTTTCGCGATATCGTTTCGAATTTAATTTCAAAATAATATTTCACGACGCAGCTGGTTTTCGTGACACCATTTTGTACGTTGGGTGTTCTACGCTCTTCGTGCTAGATACTCTTGTACCTAATGAATTTTAAAGTAACGATGATAATCATTTCTTCAATAAAACGGTTCTAAGCGGAAATTTCGATTTTTTCGAGATGATTTTACTGTATGAAAAATTATAATGTTCGTTATGATAACGAAAAAACGGTTTTTGATTTCACTATTAACCGAGAAAAGTATAGAACAAAAAAAAAATAATGACAAAATTGTCTTACACAAAAACATTTTTCATATTATCGTGACATTGTCTATCTATGTTTAAGTGTTCATAAAGTTTGGATTAAAAAAAATATAATTTTCAAATCTTTTTTCGTCAAATTTTGTGTAGTATTTGCCAAATTTTGAGAAAACAATTGAGAATTTCGATAAATGGCATCGGTTAAGAACAACCCGTCTAAAGGCAAATCACGTGACAAAAATGTATTGATCGAAACTATTGGACAAGTATTTCCATACGAAAAGTTGTACACAGGAAAAAAAAGAAATAAACATCATTGTAAAAACACTAGCTACTTCACTTCGTTCGGAATCTAAAAACGTGTATAATCTAACTCAATTATTTAACTATAAACTCTCGTACAAATCATAAAAATATTTCATCATAAAAACACTCTATTAGCTTCTTCTCTCCGCTCAGAATCTAAAATGCGAGAGCGGGACGCATATACTTAATTTGTAAAAATATTTTGTCCGAACAATATATATATATATATATATATATATATATAATAATATTCGAGTCGGGTCTGAAATGTTGTTTATCACACGCTTTGCGCACATAGCAAGAACGTATTGCCAGGGCGCATTTATTAAAAAAAAAAAAAAAACTACATACATATCTCACAGTCGTACGATACGAAATTTCCGAATATTATAAAATATCGCGCGCATAATAATAATTTAATATAATCGCATATTATCTCCCCGACCGTATTGTTTCATCACTCGCGTACACAGCACGTGGCCCCTACGGCCATTTACGAGTTTCCTCGTTTGCGCTGCGTTTAATAATAATAATAATAATTTGCAGTTCGTCTCTTATTACCCGTTTATTATTTAATTATTAATATTATCTTCGTATCGATATCTCGAGCAAACGTATAATGATGATAAAAACATTAATAATAGTGTATTGTGCTCATACATGTCCGTATCCAGGGGGGGGTTGGTTTTCCGGGTTCGGTTCAAACCCCCTCCAATCAAATGTTTATGTTTAGTTTAAAATTGCACTAAATTTTTACTTATTACCATCAACCATAACACACAAGTTTTCATAAATATAATTTTTGTTATAGATTCGACCCCTGAATTTTATTCTTGATACGGCCATGCTTATAGATTTTTTTGTTTTGTTGACAATTTTCCATTGATGATTCTAGCCTTTCATTTTTTAATTATCTTAAAAAATAACTCATGACTGTTTTCAGGGAGGGAAGGTCTTGGTATTACCCGCCTTCCCCTCCCGAAACTTCCTAAAATAATTCTTTATTTTTATTTTACATTAAATACTTAATTTATGGTTAAATTTCTCATTGAAAAAATAATAAAACCAGCCATGTGCTCATAGACAGTGGCGTGCAATTAAGGGGGCGCAAGAGGGTGGTCTTTAGCACGTCTGAGTTCAAATTTAGCACCTCTTGTTATTTTTTGCTCAAAGTATAATAAATACCGTTTTTAATTTTTTTTTTCTAAGTACCTAGAAAATAATTGTTTAGAACTATTTTGCTAGAATTTCATACAATATGATGATGATATATTTTGTCAAATATCGTAACATACCACATAATGACACGTTAATGAGAAACCGTTTGATTGAGAGCTATTTTTAGAAAATGAGTGACATCAAAAACAAAACGCGTTGAAACTATTTTGATAAAATATCGCAAGAAACCCAGAAAAATTATGTCGATTTAAAGTGTAAATGTCTACACTTATTAAGATTACAATACTAAAATGTAATTCAATATTTTAGAACTATGCATAAATATGACAGATATGTGTTTACTTTTAGAATGGTTATCGTGATTCATAAACAAATTGAGAAATGGTATTTGGGGGTAGTTTTTAGCATAATTTTAGCACCCTCAATATTTAGGCTCTAGTTTGGCCTATAGAGCAGTGCATAACATAAATAAACCAGATAACCGAAAACGCAGAAGTGATGCGAATAAATACAAAATAAACAAAAAGGAAGCTTTGTAAAATTAACATTGGCTAGTTACGGAAGTTGAAAAATCGTGTTTTCATTTTCATTAAATTAGCAGTACTGTCAGTTAAGAGGAATTTCTGTTTTGTTATTCAGGCACAGTGTTGAGTATTATCTACTTAAATTTATCTTATCATGACAATCAAAGAAATGCTTATTTTTCATCTTATCTGAGACAAGAAAAAGCTTTATCTCATTTTATTATATACATCTAAATAAGTCAATTTCAAAGAATTTCTTTTTTTATTTTATTATTGACTATAATATTAACCTTTTGAACATTATTTTGATTTTTATTAGACTACGTTTTTTTAAATTCTCAGTGGAGTGAAGATACTAGTGATTTTACGATGATATTTATATTTACTTACTGTGTACAAGTTTTGGTTTGGTTAAAAATACTAGTCCAAAAGTTTTAATTAATATAATTAAATCTCACAAATCGTTGCACCCCCAGCACCCCCTGTAATTGCGGCAGTGATTAGTTGTTTTTTTGGAAATAAATCTCTTTGCATATTATATTATTGCAGTGGGCGCATAGATCGTTCTGGTAAATATACATAAAAATAAAAATAAAATTGTAAGTTGTTGGTAGATCACTTTGTCTCGCCACGCCTTAACTTACACGACTGTTTATAGATTTTTCCACGTGACGGATACCATTACAAATTGGTGGTGGTGGTGGGGGGGGGGTGTATACTAATCGACTTATTTCGTCCGAATAATTTGGACAACAACGTGACGACACTGCGAACTGCATAGTATAATCGATAGGCGAATAATATTATACGATCGGGATCCAAAACACTCTGTGTAATTGCTATAGTAATCAAATAATATTATTATTACCCTAAACGTTGCAGCTGGTACGCGCTGTCCGGGTTGTTGTGTCTTGGTTTTTTTTTTTCAATTTTAGATTTTCTTAGTGGAACAAAGAAGCTGCAGGTGGTTGTACAACATGTTTATTTTATTATTAATTATTTATTTTTTGACGGAAAAGCTTTTTTGTATCAGTAAAAGTTATCCAAAAGTTTAGGCGTACAACTTTTCCAGACATAATTCGGCTCTAGATTGATGTATTTACCAAAAAAAAAAAAAAAAAATGATTTTTAAAAATTCTCAATATTTTTCAAAAACTTATGAAAATTTTGTAGAATAATTCAGTGAAAACGGAAAAATATCCCGTTAATTATATTTTTATAAATTTTATTATTTTCGCTATGACTTCCAAACTAATAGGATTAGAAACTTGAAATTTTCAGACATTGTCTATCGACAATTTTTTTTCACAGGTTGACTTCAAAACTACTTATTCAATTGTCATGTAGCATTTTTTTAAAAAATTAAAGGGGATATTAAGAGCAAGTTTTAGGTGTAAGTTAAGTCCGATAAAGTAAGAGAACATTTAATATTATTAATTAAAATGAACGACTACGTAGCTTTTGTCTGATTTGTAGCTTGACAAAAACATAATATATATGTGTTTGTTACCTAACCTTCTCATCAAAGAACAAAAAATATTATTAACAGATAAGTATTATAATCTAGTATAGTAAGAAATATGTGCAGAGATATTTTATAAATTAATAATAAAAAAAAGAAAAAAAAGGACTCTATAAGAAAATAGTGGTTTTTCTACCTAATTTTTTTTTATCAAATAGTAGAATACCTCCCGAGTGAAGTCGCTTCCGGGTAAACCATCTAGTATACATATAATATATATATATATACACACACACACACACGTGCGGACGCCACAGCAGTGTATTGCCGTGATCATCGGAC
>JAIPRM010009517.1:0-14697 GCA_025469315.1 Stegophylla sp. TES_Ste_2020 | reverse complement strand
ATGTAAAACTCTAGTTCCGCACTAGCGGTGCCAAGTGACCGGTTTTGCTCGCGTTCGACCGTACTAGTGTCGCGTCGCAACGTCACTAGATGGCGTTCACGAAACATTCGAAGCCGAAGCGACGTCGTAGTGATGTCCGAATCGCATCCCAAGTTGTTTAACGTCGCGCGTTTTCCGCGGACCATTCGCCGGAAACTCGTCGGAGTCAATACAATCGCCAGCAGACCACGGGCCAACACGGACCAATGATCCGACGACCGATCAGTGAGAGGCAGCTGACCCGTCGTCTTTCTGCACGTTTTCGGTACCAGACCGATAAGACATATACCCCGGTTTCGGAAATTGTTGATCCACGTTGCCCGTATGGGCAACACCTTTTTTAGGCTTCAACTACTGGATCATTTTTTGATTTACTAGATCTACATTGCCCAATTTTTGTAATTGGCCCGATTTCGATTGGTTCCCATATTATATTAGAGAGAATAATAACGAATGTATTAACTAGAGATGGATTTTCAAACACCTCGACTCCAAGAAATTCGAACAGTTTGAAGTTCGAATTCGAGCATCTCGAATAGTTCGAGTTCGAATTTTCGAACAGTTTTATCAGCAGATTTTTTTAATTCAACGTCTATAAAGACGACTAATATTGCTATTATCAATACATTTTCAAATGTTTTAATTTTTTTGAAGTTCGAATAAAATTCAGATTCGAGTTCGAACAGTTCGAGAAAAAATGGTAGTTCGAGTTCGAAAAAATTTATGTTCGAACCATCCCTAGTTTTAACTGATGTACTGTAAACTGAATTTGTCATTGCTGTTCACAATAAATAATTACTTAGTCGCCAATATCAAGTACTTGCATCGTATATACAAATCCCACAGATATTTACATATATTATGACCCATCTTAATTCATGGTTGGACGTTTATCATCCTCATGTAAAAATTTATCTACAGCTTACCGATCGGTTTACATCATAATATTATGTTATCTACACTTAGTCTTCCGTCGTAATATTTTTTGAGTTTTTTTTTCAAGTCGTGTCGTGCACTAGAAACTAGTGTGGTTCTTGCATAATAAGTATAATATGCCATTTACGATTATCAAACCGAAAGTTACCTTCATTGCACAGCAAGTCGAGGGATATTTTTAATTTGAGGTCTTGCGGGACACCTAAAACAACACCCCCTATGTAAGAAGTACACACTTTTTTTTTCCATTTTTTCAATAAAACGGTATTTCATTCAGGTTTTTATACAAGACAAATTTACTTATAAATGATAAAGTTTACTATTTAAATAAAAAAAAAATGTATATTTTTTACTCAGCTAGTTAAATATCTCACTATTAACTAACTCGGAACAGGAAAAAACAATTTTGAATGAAGAATGTGTTGGAAAAAATTTACAAAAAAATAAAATTTTGAATATTAAAAATTTTCTTCATATATTGTCTATTTATATATTTTAAATTTATTTTCTAAGACAACAATTATAATTCTGAAATAGATAAAATAATTTAAGTTATTTAAAAATATTCAACAACCATTTTTATAATCTGAATGAATTTTTCTGCGCTTGATAATCTTACCTATATGACAACTATTATATTACATATTACTCATAATGGTCATATTAGTCCGTTGAGGAAAAATATGTATTTTTATAAACCATTATTTGACCACAGTTCTAATAGTACCCTTCACACAAGTAAATCGATTTGAAATATTTTACGTTATTTATGAAACAGTTGACAATTCGACATATCGTACAAATATATCGAGGGCAGCGATATATTAATGCCATCCCTAGGTATACTTCAGCTACGAATTAATCACGTATTAATATTTTCGTTTGGATTTACAATCTATCAGTGTGAGATCTCCTATAGTTGTTCCGGGAGCTTTTGAAGTATTTATTTTTTCAAAGATAACCGAATGCATTGTACATTAACCCTGACCCTCCACTCTAAATACTTGAAACTTCTTTTTGCCTTTTTGTGTACTTGTAACTTGTATGAATTTGTACTATCTGTATTCATCGGTAAAAAACGATTTACTTATTTATTTTTGGTAGCTGGTCATAGGAGGGCTGACGAAACGTAACCCGAAGGATGTAGTTGAAATGTCAGAAGGAAAAGAGAAGGACCAAGCAACATTTGGATCAGTGAATTCGTATTTAATTATCGAGTGTTAACAACAATAATCAAGAAAGTAATTACATAAAAACTATCATAATAAATTAAAAAATTCCGATATTATCAAAATACTGAACAATTGATCAAATCTTTTTGAAATTTTAATGGCATATTTTCGTGACTCTTTTAAGTAGTTGGTCAATGTTTCAGGTCCATAGCTGCATGTATTTAAAAGTTATAAAAAGAATAAAAGATCACTGTAAAAATAGAAACTTCTTCACTCCATTTAGAATCTAAAAAAAGTAAAAACAATATTTTTTTTGCTTACCATAGAACTTCAAATTCCTCAGGTCAGTTAGATTGACAGTATTGTTTTCCATCAAATAAAAATTTTGTTTGTATTTCAATTTCATGTGTTTGTTTTTAGAAAATGTTCAGATGCTTAACCAGAAAAGGCGAAGACACCACCAAAAACTTTATTAAATGCAGTAAAATATTCCAAGAACTAAACTCTAAAACAAAAAAAAAAAATTTTAATTAATTTTATGTCCATGATACTTGTTATATTGAAATTTTTTTTGGAATTCGATGTTTTTATTTCAATATCAAATCTCTTATTGTGAACTCTGTTTCACATATATTTTTTATCATTTTTGATTCTGACTAGAGTAATGTTAAAAGAGTTTTCTCAGTGTTGTTTATTACTATTATTTTTGTTTTTTTTGTTTTTATTATAAACACTCTTATGCATGGAAATATGTGTATTTAAAAAATAAAACATTAACAACTTTCAGCAAACAAGTATTTACACTCTATATATACGTATATCACAATATCTGTCTACACTTTCACCAATTTTTCTCCAATCAAACCATATTAAGATGTATGATTCCTTGTTCGCTTAACTTTTCTATTACACTCAAAATATTTGCAATAAAATTCTCCACCCAGGCACTAAGATTCTTAAAATATGTGATGGGTCAATTAACATTAATGTATATCAAATTATGTAAGTTTAGCTCAAACTGAGTAATTTCGTAAAATCACTAATTTCAAACTGCCATAGTGTTAAAAGTTAATAAGAGATTTTTGAGTTTTTTTCAGGCCCATTAGACATTTGGGTCAGTGAAATCATATTTAATTTTCGAGTGTTAACAACAATAATCAAGAAAGTTATTACATAAAAACTATCATAATAAATTAAAAATTTCAGATATTTTCAAAATACTGAACAATTGATCAAATCTTTTTGAAATTTTAATGGCAACTTTTCGTGACTCTTTTAAGTAGTTGGTCAATGTTTCAGGTCCATAGCTGCATTTATTAAAAAGTTATAAAAAGAATAAAACATCACTGTAAAAATAGAAGTTTCTTCACTCCATTTAGACTCTAAAAAAAGTAAAAACAATATTTTTTTTGCTTACCATAGAACTTCAAAATCCTCAGGTCAGTTAGATTGACAGTATTGTTTTCCATCAAATGATAATTTTGTTTGTATTACAATTTCATGTGTTCGTCTTTAGAAAATTTGCAGATGCTTAACCAGCCAAGGCGATGACACTACCAAAAACTTTATTAAATGCAGTAAAATATTCCAAATACTAAACTCTATAACAAAAAAAAAATTTTCAATTATTTTTATGTCCATGTTACTTTTTCTATTGAAATATTTTTTGGAATTCGATGTTTTTATCTCAACATCAAATTTCTTATTGGGAACTTTTTTACACATATACTTTTCATCATTTTAGATTCTGCCTGGAGTAATGTTAAAAGAGTTTTCTCAGTGATTTTTATTACTATTATTTTTTATTTTTCTTGTTTTTATTGGAAACACTTTTTTCATGGAAATATGTATATTTAAAAAATAAAACATTAACAACCTTCAGCAACCAAGTATTTACAATCTATAGATACGTATATCACAATAACTGTCTATATTTTCACCAATTTTTCTCCAATAAAACCATAATAAGATGTATAATTCCTTGTTCGCTCAACTTTTCTATTATACAGGTCCATAACTTCATTTATTTAGAAGTTATAAAAAGAATAAAACATCACTGTAAAAATAGAAGTTTCTTCACTCCATTTAGAATCTAAAAATAGAAAAAACAATATTTTTTTTGTTTATGATAGTACTTCAAATTCCTGAGTGATTCAACTGAACTTTTATTATCTATTTACATTATCTTGTCTTATCATTATCTATTTACATAATATTGTCTCATGAGTACTTCTGTAAATACTTGTTATAAGAAACTTTTAATTTTTGATTTAATACAAATGAAAACTTATTACTAATTATCAGAATTAATTATGTACATTGAGTATCGAATATATGTGTACAAGATTTAATATAAAATAAAATCCTTAAATTTGTTGGATATCTTACTTTCCCTCTTTAGTTTTGTATCTTGTCTGCAAGTATTTTGAAGTGTTGAAACCTGTTGAGTTGGAATGTCTTGTGTTTTGAAATGGTATGCATTTCTTGTAATCTGTCTGTTGCTGTTTTCTGCTGTAACCATAGTTCCTTTCACTTGGGTGACATTGAAGGGTTCTGGACTATACGGTGTCGTAAGTTTGTTTAATATATCTTGTTTTACTAACACAGTGTCATTTGTTTTTATATTGTGTTCTTCTGAATTGTTTCTTGTGTTTGCATAATGAGCCATGCGATCTTTATTTATTTTATCATTTTCTCTTACTCTTAGGTCATTTTCTTCATCATCACTTTCCTCACTCATATTATACATTTCTGGTAACCAAGCTCTATAGTTACTTTTGAATAATAGTGAAGCTGGAGTTGCCTTTGTTGTTGTGTGAGAAGTAGTGCGATAAGTTAATAGAAACTCGTCTATTGCTGCTTCCCAATCACCATTATTTAATTTGTTTATTTGTATGACTTTACTTATTGTCTTCATGAATCTTTCTACCATTCCATTTGACTGTGGCCATCTAGGTGTTATTTTTTGATGTTTAATTCCAAGGTGAGCTAGAAATTTTGTGAAGTCTTCCCCATTCATTGGTGGTCCAATATCTGTTTTTATACTTGATGGTAGTCCATACTCCATTAGTATTTTTTTCAATTGGTAGGTGATTGTTTATGTTTTTAAATTATTGATTATACGTACTACTGGAAACCTCGAGTATTCATCAATCAATACTTAAATGTATTTTCCATTCAGGTAGAGTCCTCCGAAATCCATAGCTAAGCGCTCCCATGGTTTCGGGTTTTGCTGGTAGTTCTGTACTAAGTATCGGATCTTTGTTGTTCTGTGGTGTTGTTACTTGACATGATAAGCAATGCTTTACTTCCTCTTCCACCATTCTGTTCATACCTGGGAACCATACTTTAGATCTTAAGAGTGATTTGGTTTTTTCTATACCTTGGTGTCCAACATGTGCTAAAGCAATTACTGTTTTTCTTAAGACTTTCTGGGATTACTATTTTGTTTCCTTTTGCTAGAATACCATCACATGTTATTGAATGTTCATTTCTAAATGTTTTGAATTTTTGATTTAGGTCTAAATTGTTTAACACAGCATTTTTCACCTGAGAAAGTTCTTGGTCTTTTTCCGTGTGGGCTGCTATTTCACTTCTTGTTGTGATTTTTGGCAAGTTTAGTTGTACTATAGCGTTTACTTCTTCTTCGACTATTTCTGCCACCTCACCATTGGCAGGTAGTATGGGATGTCTGGACATGAAGTCTGATGGATTGGAGTTCCCTTTTGTATGTACTACACTGTAATTGTATCTTTGAATTTTTTGTCTTAGCCTTTCTAAACTTGCTGAACTTTCCTTTGTTTGGCTGCTTAGGATTGAAACTAATGGTTTGTTATCAGTTTTTAATATGAATGTTGTGCCCAATAAATAGAGTTTGAAATGTTGTATGCCCCATACGATGGCAAGCATTTCCTTTTCTATTTGTGAGTATCTTTTTTCGACTTGGTTTAGTGCCTTACTTGCACAGGCAATTATATTATTTGGCAGTTGAGCTAAAATGGCTGCTACCCCCTCTGGTCCTGCATCTACAATGAGCTCTGTTTTTGAGTGTCATAATAGGAATTACTTATATTTTTAACAATACTTCCTTTTAGCTCTTCAAATGTTACCTGTTCTATATTACCCCATGACCAATTTCCATCCTTTACTAGTAGATCCCTTAATGGTTTTGTTTTGGATGCCAGGTTTGGAATAAATCTGCCACAGTAATTTATCATACCTAGTATGCTCCTTACTTCAGATATATTTGAAGGTGGTTTTAATTTTATAAATGCCTCAATTTTTTTTTCATCCAATTTAATACCCTCTTCACTAACTTGATAACCGTAAAATGTAAGCTTCTGAATATTAAATTGACATTTTTCATAATTCAAAGTTAGACCTTTCTTTTGTAGACGTGTAAGTAAGCACCTGTTTTAAGACTTGAATATGTTCTTCTTGTGTTTTTGCGTACACCAAAATGTCATCACTAACATTCATTACATTTGGTATGTTTACAAGAGCTTGTCAAATCTCATCTTAAAACACTTCAGCTGCAGAATTTATACCGAAACTCATTCGTTTATACCTTTTAAGGCCAATATGAGTACTAAATGTTGTTATGAATCTTGACTCACTGTCTAATTCTAGTTGATAATATCCTTCATTAAGATCAAGTTTACTGAACACCTTTGACCCGTTGACTGCATTTATTATGTCGTCAATTGTTGGTGTTGTGTGACATACTCTCTCGATAGCCATGTTATGTCTACACATAACCTTACTTCACCATTTTTTTTTGGCCCTATTACTATTGGAGACACCCAGGGTGTTGGTCCATCTACTTTTTCAATGATGTCTAACTTTTCCAGTCTATCAAGCTCATCCTCAAGTTGTTTTCTCAAATGTATTGGGACTCGTCTGTGTTGTTGCGCCGTTGGTTTGATATTTTTGTCCATGTGAAGGTGTATTTGCCTGTCTTTCAGTTTACCAATCCCATTGAACAAATCTGGATATTCCTTTTTATATATACCAGCTTCTATCCGCACTTCATTCACATTCAGACCAATTTTTACAAGTCCTAATTTCTCAGCTGTTTCGTATTCCAGTAATGGCTAGCTATTTCCTTGGACTATGTATATTTCTGCAATTTCTTCACAGTCTAGCACTTTGACTGTGGTTCTAAATTTTCCTCGAATCTGAAGTGGTTCTTTACTCGAATATCCAAATAACTTTTGAGGCGTTCCATTTTTTTCGTTAAATAATTAATTTTGTTTTGTGCCCATGATTGTTCAGAAATTATATTACAACTCGATCCAGAGTCTATAAGAAAATTAATGTGAGCACCTCCAACTTCGCATGTGATATAATTTGATGCTATTTTCTCCCCACTGTTTATATGAAAAACTATATTTTTGTCATTACCTTCTTCTTTATTTATCGTATTAATATTGTCCGTATTTGTTTGTTGCCGATTTTTCTTCCTCTGATCTCTGTTTTGTAGTTTTGTTCTGCAGTATGCATTAAAGTGACCAATTAGTCCACATCTGCCACACTTCATATCTTTTGCTGGACATTTCGGGTCATTTTTAAAATGATTTATGTTTCCGCATCTATAACATGCTGCTCTACCTGTATTTTTAGCTGTTCCACTCTTGTTATATTTGACTTTTTCCTGTTTCCAAATTTTGTTAACCGCGTGTCTACGTGTTGCGTTACTAATTCAAATCGCTTTGCCTCATCGATGATTTCTTCCAATTTTGAGCTATTTTTTTCAATTAATTGTCTCCTTAGTTCGTTTGAAAGACATCGTTCAATAATTTGGTCACATATTTCCGTGTCCTTGTCTGCAAAATTACATTTTGACACCTGTTGTCTTAATCTCACTACAATGAGTATTATTGCCTGCTTTTGAGTGTCTCGTGTGATGTTTTGTGATAAAATGTATAACATTATGGACCGCTTCCATTTTTCCCAGTTCGCTGGTTCAAAGCGTGGTATATTATTTTTATCCTCTTCCATACTGTTTTACCGAAAACACTCGCCCCTTTTACGTTAATCGATTTAACCCTAACTTCCCGTTAAACACTTCCGAAATGCGCACTGCAACTATACCTTTTTAATTTATATGTATAAATTATAAAACAGTCGCACGATTTCCGACCTCCGACTGCGCCATTTGTCATGATTCAACTGAACTTTTATTATCTATTTACATTATCTTGTCTTATCATTATCTATTTACATTATATTGTCTTATCACTACATTCAGGTCAGTTAGATTGACAGTATTGTTTTCCATCAAATGATAATTTTGTTTATATTATAATTTTATATGTTCCTCTTTAGAAAATTTTCAGATGCTTAACCAGCAAAGGCGACGAGACCACCAAAAACTTTTTTAAATGCAGTAAAATATTCCAAGTACTAAACTCTATAACAAAAAAAAAATTTTAATTAATTTTATGTCCATGTTACTTTTTCTATTGAAATATTTTTTGGAATTCAATGTTTTTATCTCAATATCAAATCTCTTATTGTGATCTTTTTTTCACATATATTTTTTATCATTTTAGATTCTGACTGGAGTAATGTTAAAAGAGAATTCTCAGTGATGTTTATTACTATTATTTTTTTTTTTTGTTTTTATTGTAAACACATATTTGAATGGATATATGTGTAATTAAAAAATAAATCATTAACAACCTTCAGCAACCAAGTATTTAAAATCTATAGAAATGTATAGCACAGTATTGACTATATTTTCTCCAATAAAACCATTATAAAATGTATAATTCCTTGTTCACTCAACTTTTCTATTATTCTCAAAATATTTGCAATGAAATTCTCCATCCAAGCACTAAGATTCATAAAATATGTGATGGGTCAATTAACATTAATGTATATCAAAGTGTGTAAGTTATGGTCAAACTGTGTAATTTCGTGAAAATTCTAATTTCAAACTGCCAAGAGTAAAAAGTTAATAAGAGATTTTTGAGATTTTTTCAGGCCCATTAGACATTTGGGTCAGTGAAATCACATTTAATTTTCAAGTGTTAACAACAATAATCAAGAAATTACTTTCTTAATAACATAAAATCTATCAAATAATTTTTTTTTTTTTTTAGATAAAATTATGGAATTTCGTAAAAATTCTAATTTCAAACTGCCATAGAGTAAAAAGTTGATAACAGATTTTAGAGATTTTTCAGGTCCATTAGACATTTGGGTCAGTGAAATTATATTAAATTTTCAAGTCTTAATAACAATAATCAAGAAAGTTTTTACATAAAAACTATCAATAAAAATTAGAAATTTTCACAATGCTGAACAATTGATCAAATCTTTTTGAAATTTTAATGGCATATTTTCGTGACTTTTAAGTCATTGGTCAATGTTTCAGGTCCATAGCTGCATTTATTTAAAAGTTATTAAATGAATAAAACATTACTGTAAGAATAGAAGTTTCTTCACTCTATTTAGAATCTAAAAATAGTAAAAACAATATTTTTTTTGCTTACCATAGAACTTCAAATTCCTCAGGTCAGTTAAATTGACAGTATTGTTTTCCATCAAATGACAATTTTGTTTATATTATAATTTTATGTGTTCGTCTTTAGAAATTTTTCAGATGCTTAACCAGCAAAGGCGCTGAAACCACCAAAAACTTTTTTATATGCAGTAAAATATTCCAAGTACTAAACTCTATAACAAAAAAAAAATTCTATATATTTATTTATTTTTTAAATATACTTGCGCTGAAATATTTCACATATTTTTGAAAAAATATGGTTCAATTTTCATAAATGTTGGTGGTATAAAATGTAGTGAATGAATCAATTTTTTTTATATATATATAGCTAGGTATTCTTGAATATTGAGAAAAAAAATTGATAGTTTCAAAAAGTGTCTATCTAGAGGAAATTTTGGTTTTTTGAATGTTTCAGGATGAATTGTTTGGACAAGGACCTGTATTCAAAAATGTAAACACTTAAAATATAGGAAAAAAAAAAAAAAGAGTATAATCACTAGCTTTTCTGCTTACCTTATTCACTCCATTTAGAATCTAAAAATAATAAAAACAATATTTTTATTGCTTACCATAGAAATTCAAATTCCTCAGGTCAGTTAGATTGACTGTATTGTTTTCCATCAAATGATAATTTTGTTTGTATTACAATTTCATGTGTTCGTCTTTAGAAAATTTGCATATGCTTAACCAGCCAAGGAAAGACACCACCAAAAACTTTATTAAATGCAGTAAAATATTCCAAGTACTAAATTTTATAACAAACAAAAAATTTTTAATTATTTTTATGTCCATGTTACTATTTCTATTGATATATTTTTTGAAATTCGATGTTTTTATCTCAACATCAAATCTCTTATTGTGAACTTTTCTTCACAAATATTTTTTATCATTTTAGATTCTGACTGGAGTAATGTTAAAAGAGTTTTCTCAGTGATGTTTATTACTATTATTTTTCTTTTTCTTGTTTTTATTGTAAACACTTTTATGCAATGAAATATGTGTATTTTAAAAATAATACATTAACAACCTTCAGCAACCAAGTATTTACAATCTATAGATACGTATATCACAATAACTGTCTATATTTTCACCAATTTTTATCCAAAAAAAACCGTAATAAGATGTATAATTCCTTGTTCGCTCAACTTTTCCATTATACTCAAACATTTGCAATGAAATTCTTCATCCAGGCACTAAGATTCATAAAATATGTGATGGGTCAATTAACATTAATGTATATCAAAGTGTGTAAGTTTAGCTCAAACTGAGTAATTCCGTAAAAACTCTAATTACAAACCGCCATAGTGTTAAAAGTTAATAAGAGATTTTTGAGTTTTTTTCAGGCCCATTAGTCATTTGGTTCAGTGAAATCATATTTAATTTTCGAGTGTTAACAACAATAATCAAGAGAGTTATTTTATAAAAACTATCAAAAAAAATTAGAAATTTTCAAAATGCTGAATAATTGATCATATCTTTTTGAAATTTTAATGGCATATTTTCGTGACCCTTTTTAGTTGTTGGTCAATGTTTCAGGTCTACAGCTGCATTTATTTAGATGTTATAAAATAATAAAACATCACTGTAAAAATAGAAGTTTCTTCACTCCATTTAGAATATAAAAATAGTAAAAACAATATTTATATTGATAAAAATTAATATTTTACAACTGACCACAAATATAAACTGTTTATATCTGTGCAACTGACAATCATTTCACGGTTTTTTTTATAATTTGACTGTTAACTTTTTTAAAATGTCGGTTTCTGACGTTTCTGTGGCAAAAAAACCGTCCATCATGATAGGATCGTTATTGGTATTTTAATTGGTAAATAATTTATAATTTCAAATAGTTTTGAAAAACGAATAAAAAATAATTTACCAAAAACGTCAAAAATATTTCAAATATATAAATTGTTTACATTTTTATCTGATAAACTGATAAAGTGTACCAAGGCTTTCGCTGCACTACTAGTTTCGTATAAGCCTTTGTAAGCGCGGAACGATGACGTAGTGCTCAGATTCAATGACGTCACGGTTGTCGTTTGAGCACTTATATTGGCCAAAACGAACGCAGTATGAGCGCACGTGCGCGCTTAAAGCGTTGTAAGCGTCCAAAACGAACGCACCCTTAGACAGTGGTGTTGCCATAGAGACGCATGCGCAACGCCCTTCCACCGCCGCATGCGGCATATCGATTTGTCACGGAGTTGGTATCAACATCGAATATACCAGAATAGTCACTGATAACAAATTACATCCATTTTATTACAGTTCGCTGTTTACTCTTCTGTTAAAATAAAATGTTTTTAAAATATATGAGTTAATTATTACTCTTTTATTAAAAACCAATAGTTTATTCTAATCTATCCAGGTAATATATTTTCCTCACATGATTGTTTTTTTATCGGAATCTCATGTTGTTGAATATTGTATTTTAACATTTCTGTATCTGATTAGTTACTAGTAAATACAGTAAGTTATACAGTATACTTACTATACTACTTACTATACTTACTATCCTACTCACTTATGACGCTCTTCATGGGACCAGCTCAGATGACGTTTTAAGTGGATAAGGTTATTTTGTTGTAATAAGTTTTGTTGAATATTGACGTTATTTATTATTAAAAATTATAAAATATAATATGATAAACGAGTGTAAGTGTAGTACAGTTCATTCACAAGTGTACCTACAGTCATTTCATGTTATGATTTTGTTATAGCCGGTTCAAGTGGTATAAAACATTCAGCGAGGAACGTCTCATGGTTTTGTTGTTGATTATTATATTCATGAATAAATTCGATAATTAACTAGGTACTTGGTTTTTTGAATTCCCACTAAATAAGCTTAACTGCTAAAAACATCTTTTGAGCTGGTACCTTAAAGATCGATTTAAACGAGTTTAACTGCACATATAAACTTATAAGTAACTAATCGGACTGACACATTGGGGATATAAGGTGCCTACCCTTAATTTAGAAACTTAAAAAATAAATGGATTTGTAGTTTAATTAACAATGGAGAAAAATCCTATTATCAAACTAACTCCTGTTGGTTGATATTACAAAAAATCGTAGTGAGAATTATCTAGATAATAGATATGCTTTTATACATATATGATATATATATACGGGGTGTATCAGAAAGATCTGACTTATGGAATAACTTTTTTTCTATCAATTTTTTTCACCTTTTTTTGGAACAATTCTATTTTAGCTCCCAAGTGATTTTTTGAAATTTTTTTTTTGCTTACTTTTTTTAGTAAGTAAGTAAGGCAATCCTGATGAGGTAGTTAAAGTAATATGTTATCATGGCGTAGGTCAGTTTACCAGGTGTTTGGTCAACTCGCTATTGTTGACGCCTCCGCTTCGCTCTGCAAATCAAAAATATCCCTCGGCTTGTGCAACGTGGGGACATTTTGGCTTGATAATCGCCCCCCTCAAATTAAAGCAGTTTTTTTTAACCTTATAGTTGTAACTTTTGGTTAGGTTAGGTTAGGTTTGAGTATTTTGAAGTTTTTTGAACATAACTTCCATCAGAAGTTTGAGCGACTTTTTTTTAAAGTGCCATTACAAAAAGCATACAAAAACACTCAGTTTGCAAAAAATCGCTTGGGAGCTAAACTAGAATTATACCTTTTTTTTTTTCTGAAAATTAATATTACAGTATTGCACTGCAGTAATAATGTATAATTATATTTATTTTATTTTTATGACACATTTTCAAATTTGAAATTTTGTACTACAAAAGTAAAAATTCAAAATAGCTATTTTGTGAATCTGACATATAGAAAAATATTTGTGCTTAAATCTAATAAAGGTTAATCCATTTATTTTGCTAAGTTTCTTTAAGTTTGCAAATAATTTAAAAATTTTGTCAAATACATCATAAAGATTATGACTTATTTAATAATATTATAATATTTTATATTATACCATATTTTTATATATTTTTTCATAAATAATAAGTACCTAAATTAAATAAATTTCACCTATATGCAAAATTAAAATATTAAACTGTATTATCTGATTTCATTTATTCAATAATATGTCATTTTAAAGTACCTAGATTAAAGTAAAAGCAAAGTAGTAAAATAAAATTAATAAATGTTTAAAATTGTTGTTTTTTTGCCCACTTTTCCTATAAGATTCATTCAGTTAAAAGACTCATTTTATGTTAGTCCCAAAGTAAATCTTATAAGCAGTGATGTAGTCCTAAAATAATGTATGGGTATGCGCAAAAACTTTAAAAATATATTAGGGAGCGAATTTTATCCATATTTCCCCCTACGCCCATCAGTAGACGAAATATATTATTATTAAGATTAATTTGCGTATAATTGGTACTTCAAAATTAAATGTCATATATATTAGATTTTGTAAGAAGCACGAAGAATCTAACATTTTTACAATTATGTTTATTTTTTTATTTTTTATTTTTTTTTTATGTACAATACGTTTTTGTATAGAAATATTTATCCAAAAGTTTCGACCAGTAAATTTTTGAAACTGGATTTGCCGCAAGATAGTAATTTAGAAAGGCCATTTTCCAAATCCTCTATTGTTTTCTCAAAACTTGGAAAAACTACCCAAAATTTGACAAAAGAACTCGGAAATTATTTTTGTAGTTCAAAAACTTCATAAAAAATTAATCATGGATAGTCAATAAAATGAGAAATATTTTAGCACAAGAAAATTTTAAAAATGTAAAAAAAAATCCTTTTTTCATCAATTAATCACAAACTTCCATTGTATTGATGTTTAATGGACTTTTAGTGCAATATGGATAATTCCGTACAAATTAAAATATTAACTTATCGTTAGGGAGAAGTGTAAATTTAATTATCCCTATTTAATATTCAAAATGTCTTTATCACGTATATCCTGATCCATAACTTTTTCTTGTAATTTTTTTAAATACTTGTTATAAATAATTTAAAATAACATCAACACTATATTATTATGATAAACATTATTTTCCTTTTTTTATGTGGATGCTATTTTAGTTTTAGAGTTTTTTTTTAATGACATCCACTA